>JAMPIV010018340.1:600000-866972 GCA_024509875.1 Oreohelix idahoensis | reverse complement strand
GGGGGGGGGGGGGGGGGGGGGGGGGGGGGGGGGGGGGGGGGGGGGGGGGGGGGGGGGGGGGGGGGGGGGGGGGGGGGGGGGGGGGGTGGATGATGGGTTTTTTTTTGTGTTTGGGGGGAAAGTTATGGTTTTGTTGAGTTTTTATGGGTGTGGGTGTTATAAAGGTAGAGGGGGTATTGTGTAATGGGGGGGTAGGGGAATTGTTTTTATGGGAATGTTATGGTATTAAAAAGGGGTTTGGGTTGGATAGTTTGGAAATGGAGTAGATTTGTGGGGGGTGTATGGGTTTATATGGGGAGAAGGGGGGATTGGATAGGGATTTTAAGTGAGTTATGGTGTAATTGAGTGGGGGTTTTTTAGGGAATATGAGAATTTTAGGGTGTGATAAAGTTGGGATTTGTTGTAGTTGAAGGGAATGAGTGTTGTTGGGGATAAGAGATAATAGGAGTGTGATTAAGGATTGGGGTGAAAATAGAGTGGTGGGAATAGTGGGTTTGTAGGGACTATTAAGTTAAGTTTGAGAAATAGTAGTTTAATATTTGATTTAAATTTGATTTATATTGTAGTTTAGTATAAATTGTAAGTTGGTTGGGGTGTTGGATGGTTGGTTTAGGTGGGGGGGGGGATGTGGGGTGGAGTATTTTGAGGCGTTTGGGTTGAACTTGGAGAGGTGTAGTGGTGTGTTTGTGTGTGAGGTTTTTTAGGGTAGGAGGTGTTGTGGTGTTGGGGGGGGAAGGGGTAAAGAAATTAAGAGGTTATGATGGGGGGAGGGGGAGTGTTGTTTTTTTTTTATTGTTTTTTTATTTGGTTATTAGTTTGATTTTGCTGTAAAATTCTATAGAAAGTTAGTGTGGAAAAATAAAGATGAACCAGCCACTGGTTGGGCATAGTTTTACTGAAAACACACACTGTACAAATCACTTGTTGTAGCTTATAAAGATGTCTCCAGTGACGGTAGAGGATCTACAAGAAAGCAATTAAACACATGAAAGAACTTGTGTATATTTTCAGTATAGCCAAACCTGACCTCTTTGTGTCTATGTCCTTTTTGCCTATACTAACCTTGTAATCACATTCTTACATTATTACCACATTTTATATAGAAACTTTTAGGAAAGTTTTGGCATAAGACCACAATCTGCATTTTTTTTTTAAATTAAAGAGGTGTATTTTTGATTTTGCAGAAGGGATCTTCTCTGTGACGTGTGTCTGGTAGCAGGAAACCTGGAGCTACAATGTCATAAGTCAGTGCTGGCAGCTTGCAGTCAGTATTTCTATGCCATGTTCACTAATGAGATGTCTGAGTCAAAAGCCAATCGAATTACACTTCAGGAAATTGATCCGTCAGCTCTATCACTTCTCATTGAGTTTGTGTATACCTCAGAAATTCATGTAACAGAGGATAATGTCCAGGTACAGGCGTGACACAATGTGTGGAAATAAAATGTCATCAATAATAATGTTAGTTGTATGGTTTCGTTATTTGTGGGAAAATGCAGATAACGTGGATTCATTATAGATTGTTTGGCTCCTAATACATTTGTTTCTGTTTTGCAAGTTATAACATTAATATGTTTAAAGTAGCACATTGGGTTGTGGTGAAGGCTATCATATCTTTATTTTATATATTTTTTTTTTGGGAGAGTTACTTAAGTCATTAACTGTTATTAGAGTAACAATATTGTTGCTGTTCGTCCTTAGAGAAAGAAAAAATTGTGATCACTGCTGCGTCAGGCATTTCATTTCATTCGTTCATAACCCTCCACTCCCAAAGGAGCATAGGCCTTCAACAAACACATGCCAAGTCCTCTTGTCACGTGCCATCATCTCAAGTTCTTTCCACGTTCTCCTCATCATTTTCACCTCTGTTTCCAGCTCTCTTCTCCATGTACTTCTTGGTCTACCTCTGCTTCTCTTGCCATGGGGATTCCAGAACAAGGACTGCCTTGTAATGCTATCAACAGGTTTCCTCAGTGTGTGTCCTATCCATCGCCATCGTCTTCTTCTCATCTCTTGTTCCACTGGCACTTGTCTAGTTCTTGTCATCAGTTCCACGTTGGTAACCTTGTCATACCATTTTAATCCCTCTATTCTACGCAAGCACCCATTTATGAAAGTCTGTAGCTTTTTGATAGTTGTCTTTGTTGTTCTCCATGTCTCAGAGCCATTCAATAGGACTGACTTCACATTTGAGTTGAAGATTCTTATTTTCGTGTTGGATCCGATTTCTCTTGATCTCCATATATTTCCCAATGCAATGAAAGCTCCTCTTGCTTTTTGTATTCTTATTTTGATATCACTGTCTGTCCCTCCAACTTTGTCTATATTGCTGCCAAGATATGTGTACGATTCTACATCTTGTATTGGTACTTCTTCAAGTTCAACCCTGTTATCATTACCTGCATTTATTCTCATTATCTTTGTCTTTTCCCTGTGTATTTTCAGACCCAATTGCTGTGACCTCTCATCGAGTGTTTTCAATTTGTCCTGCATCTGATTACGGTTATGGGTCAGAAGAGCTAAGTCATCAGCAAAATCCAGATCATCCAACTGCTTAGTCAGAGTCCACTGGATTCCATTTCTGTTGTGTGTTGTCGATGTTCTCGTAACCCAGTCTATTGCTAGTAAGAAAAGAAATGGAGACAAGAGGCATCCCTGTCGCACTCCTGTTCTTATCCCAAACGGTTCTGTAAGCTGTCCTTCATGAAGAACTCTGCATGTCATGTCTTCATATGTTTTCTTTATTAAATTAATTACTTTAAGGCATTTCATACGAGATGATTAATATGAGGTTGTACATGAGGCTAGCAGTCATATCGTGTAAAACAAATTGCTGCAGAAGCCACCACTGTAAGAACAAGTGACATACGTTGGCATAACTTCCTGCTTGGGGACTGACTGTAACCATGGTTTCCTTGCTCATTAATAAGATGTTCATTCATGCATTTTATTTCCTCCCAATGTAGACCCTCCTGCCGGCAGCCAATATTCTGCAAATTACAGAAGTTCGTAACGCATGCTGTGAGTTTCTGCAAGCTCAGCTCCACCCATCAAACAGTTTAGGCATTAGAGACTTTGCTGATCTTCATGCTTGCCAGGATCTGTACAGTTATGCCCAGACGTACACTGAGCAACACTTTACGTATGTACTTTTTCTTTGAAATGTGCAGTAACTTGTTTTATGTCGGTCACAGTGCTATAATACTGTCAGAGGTTTGTGTGCTTGTTCTTTATTAAAGATTCTTCCAGGACAGTTATAATGGTGAACTTTTTCCGTGGGGATGACAGAACAAGGACTGTATTTTTTCCTTTTGGTACTGGTCTAGAAAGCGGGCCCCAGACTTTTTCCGAGAAACGAAACACAATTTACGAAATGGTAAACGAAATATGTATCGTATGAGGGGGAGATAACCCAACCGTCTTGCCGTTGTTTTGCAAAGGGGGAGATAACTGTGCATACTTAGTGATACTCAGTGATTGTTGATTGTTAACTTTGATAGATATTCAGGCCCTGAAAAGGACCGTAGCTGGCATAAAAATGCAATGTCTATTCTGGAGGCCAGTAAAGTGAAATGTCCTCAAGGATAGCTTCAAATACATTTCTAGTTGTAGGTACTCTCGACCTCCACATAAACTCGGCTAGGTAGGTTTTCAGATGTTGTCTAGCTGTACCTCGATGTTTTTTATTTCTCCACTTAGCGCTGCCCCACATTCTTTCCACTGTTTGCGTGTGTACTCCCGTGTCTGGATCAATAAAATTGTATCTGTGGTTGACTTGAAAATGAGAAAATCCAGATGCCTCGATGTCAGCGCTTCTGTACCCTCTCCATGAGTCAGAATAGATGGTTGAACCTTCCTTGATATGTTCAACTATTGCTTTTAAGAGAGTTGCTGCGCTCCTATCTGGGATTGGCACCAAGAAGACTTCACTTGTTTCGCGACACACTCCTCCAAAAATCCATTGTTGCGGTAGGATTCTTCCAGTGTTGTTTTTCCGTTTCGAAAATAAACTCTCATCGATTTCAACAATGTGACCCTCACCTCCAATCTGACAATGTTGCACTTTTGAAAGAGAAAAGACGCATACTTCACGTAAGAACGCATTCCATTCCACAACAGTTGTTTTGGAAATAAGCAGTTCCCTAGCACATACTTTCACTGAGGTTGACTCATGGCTCCAGTAATAGATAAACGAGATAACGTTCGCTAGGGATAGTTTCGTGGACTGCAAACACGTGCCACTACGTAGCTCTCTTCTCTCCTTATGCTTCCGTTCCCTGCAGATCCATCTTATTCTGCCAGCGGTGTAACAATGAAGTTTCATTTCATGGCCAAGAGTACAAATTCTTTCAGCCGGCAATGGGCGGTTGATACAAAAGTCGGATCGGGAGTTGTTAAATAAAAAGTTGGATTCGCGTTTTCAAAAACCTGAACTTCCGGGGCCCGCTTTCTAGACCAGTACCTTCCTTTTAAACAAGCTTTGTCTAGAAAATTAAGATTTTAACTCTCAAGCAAACATAGAAAATTAAGATTTTAACTCTCAAGCAAATGTAGCAATTAGTGATAAAAGAGACATTCATTAATGCATTTGATTTATTTTTCATCTAGACCAGGGTTTTCTCATCTTTTTTTTGTGCCATGGACCTCTGATAGTCTGATGAAGGCTATGGACCCCTTCTTGGGAAAATAAAATGTACATATAAGCATAATTTAAAAAATATACATGTTAAATTTTAGGTTATGTACATGGGACGCCTGAAATCCATTAAAAGGGGTCCATGGACCACAGGTTAAGAAACCCTAATCTAGACCCTCTTGTCAGTCGTTAATACTCTGCAGTTTACAAAAGTTGTTAATTTATGTGATTCAGCAAAGAAGTTAATGAACAGTTTGGCTTTTATTTATTTTTCACC
Organism: Oreohelix idahoensis; assembly: GCA_024509875.1. NCBI lineage: Eukaryota > Metazoa > Mollusca > Gastropoda > Stylommatophora > Oreohelicidae > Oreohelix > Oreohelix idahoensis. The sequence goes on along the minus strand of JAMPIV010018340.1, from coordinate 862,059 downwards.
TGTAAATGGGCTGTCCCATTTAAATGTGCTGTAAATGCATTCCTCAGCACTTCTGGAAAGTTTGCTGCTTGTTTAGGTTGATTGTATAACTGTCTTCTTTTTATGCTTCAGCATATCCCAAAGTGTATTTTGTTCAAGTAAAATCATTCATGCAAAAGAATTGTACAATTTCAAAGTAATGCTTTTCTAAACCACATTTTTTTTTTTTACACATCTTTCTCGATTTTTTTGGTAAAAAGGAAGGATTTCTATAAATAACCACAATAAATTTCACATTTTCATGTTTCCCTCTCCCTTCCTTTAACCTTCCCAACCCTGAAATATGTCCATGTGGAGAAAAATGTGTAATTTTATGGAAGTACACTTAGTTTCAACAATGAATGTTGAAACTTGCGAGTCATGGGCAATGACTACAACCCACAAAAGTCAGATCCAAACCTCAGAAATGAGATATCTGAGGAAGGTGGTTGAAGTAACAAGAAGAGACATGGTCCGCAACCAGACGATAAGTCAAGGCCTAAAAACCCAACCCCTGCAGACCCAAATAGAACAGTCCCAACTAAGATGGTTTGGCCATGTCTCCAGAATGGGAAAAGATCGGCTACCACGACAAGCATGGGAAACTAAGAGCCAGGGATCCAGACCTCCAGGACGACCCAGAGTCTGCTGGGAGGACAACATTAGACAATCTTTGAAGGACCGAGGACTAGAATGGAACCAAGCCAGGAGGAAGACAGCCGATAGGATAGTCTGGCGCTCTCTCTTCCAAACCTCTACACCTCACTGTAGAAGGGGAACTACCAAGTAAGTAAGTAAGTATGTTGAAACTTTAGAGTAGCATGTAGATAGCATGTAGAAAAACAGATTTTTGACAATTTTTTAGCAACCAGTATTGATCAGTTATTGCTTTGATTTATGAAAAGTGACAGTTATTGCTTTGATTTATGAAAAGTGACAGTTATTGCTTTGTGACACAGGGTATTTTGTATTAAATACACATATGCCTTAGTCCTCGAAATACTACACACGAGAGAGAGAGGGGGGTGGAGTGGAACACATTCAAGTAATAACGAACACTAGCAATGTTCCCAACTCTGTCTAATGTATTCAAATAATTATCACCACAAAATCACAACAATATATGCAGTTAGCGAAGTGTAACACATTGATGTAAATCTCAGATAACCAAATGCCTTATCTTCTCACAACTAAATATCCTCTTGCATTCGAAAATTCGAGTCAGCCATCATCACCAAAACCTCATCACTCTCTCTACTCTCTCTTCTTCACTGCCCAATCAGAACGCCCCTTGCGTTCACCCCTGACCTGCTGACCTCGCAGTTTCGTGTTGTTAAGTTAAGTGTATGAGAACACCTCTCACACCCGACTGACATTATGTACCCGCCCCCAGCGGAGCACCGCCAGTCCACAGCTGTGTTAATCACACTGTGACACTTTGATTTATGAAAAGTGACAGTTATTGCATATTTATGAACAGTAACACTCTTTTAAACAATCCTCCCCTCTCCCCAACCCTGCCATCCATATTTCTTCTGTTGGAATTTTTTTTTTTTTTGGGTCATCCATCATTTGCTGAAATGTTACATTCCCATAATTTTTTTTTGCCATGATTCTTGGAAAGACATTTTATTTCATTTCCTTATAAATGACAGTCAGTGGAGACTAATTTGTTAAATCCTTTTCAGTAGTCAGATGAGGAAACAAATTTTTGAGCTGATATATCATCTGACAGCGGAACTGGACTATTCTGTTTGTGGAAATTGAACTTACAAAACTGCCTGATACTTGTAACTGCCTCAATTTTGTCATTTATTGTTCAATTGCTGAAAATCATGCAAACTGATGCACACATTTTGTGCTTGCTTTCATCAGTTAAAAAAAGATTGTGTAGCCAAGATAGATATATACTGTTAACAGCTTGTATCATCTTACAGCATGTTAAAAGTGGGAACTGTTATATAATATGCAGCTAAAGTAGTACCTTCTTTTAACCCTACAGAGAAGTCGTCCACTATGATGAATTTTTGTCACTAGATGTGAAGGCAGTCTGTAAACTGATCTCAAGTGATAGGCTTACTGTGACCTCAGAGGAACAGGTAATTAGGATGTACATTTTGTAGAGTGAATGCATTTGTGATGGTGTGCAAACATTATTAGGTTAGTTCGGTTACAGTATTTTAGCCATTGTTACTTTTCTGTCCACAACCAGACGATACATCAAGGCCTAAAAACCCAATCCCTGCAGACCCAAGTAGAACAGTCCCAACTAAGATGGTTTGGCCATGTCTGCAGAATGGGAGAAGATCGGCTACCACGACAAGCATGGGAAGCTAAAAGCCAAGGGTCCGGACCTCCAGGACGACCCAGAGTTCGCTGGGAGGACAACATTAGACAATCTTTGAAGGACTGAGGACTAGAATGGAACCAGGCCAGGAGGAAGACAGGCGATAGAATAGTAAGGTGCTGTCTCTTCCAAACCTCTAAACCTCACAGTAGAAGAGGAATGAATAAGTAAGTAAGTTATTTCTCTGAAGGCAGATATTTTGTGTTGTCAGATTTCTGCATCTTCAATTTCCTTTGCACTCCTTATGGAGCATGAAGACACCACTGCAGATGACTCCCTTGCAGGAAGCCTGCATCAAGCATTAAGATGCTTCAAAGATGTTTCTGTAGCAATTTGTTTTGCATTGTCAACAACCTCATATTGTACAACAAAAGTTGGATCATTAAAGTACAAGAATTTCCAATTTTGTTTGTTTGTTATCTGTTTATTGGTTAGTACTGTTTATTGAGTAACATCTATAGTTAAAAGTTGAAGTTATGTTGGTTATTAAGTATTGCATTTTTAGGTTTCAGTTTTCTTGGTTATTCTGAGCAACCTCTATAGGATTTGACTGAATTATTTATTGATTCTGTGTGGTGTAATGAAGGGAGAACCAGCTGAACAGTTTCTCCATTATTTGCTGTAGCAAGGACTTCAATGGCTGTGTTGATTGGCATCTTCTTTGATCCTTAGCCGCCGACCGTCAAAGCAGTCAGTGGCCATCACGCCTGGTGGGGTCTTGTAGGGCAACAACAAATTGATTCCACTTTGCTCGGTCGGGGGCCATCCTTCGTACAGTGCCCCAACTCTGGTTCATTCTTTGCATCTCAGCCTCCACAGTCCTCCGCCAAGTTATTTTTGGTCGGCCTCTCTTTCGTTTTCCTTCAGAAAACGTTTTTGTGATGGGATCGGGGTCTCTTCTGAGAACATGGCCAACCCAGCTCCAGCATCTGCCAGCTATGATGGTGTGCATGTCTTCTTGCTTGCTCCGAGTAAGCAGATCTTGGTTGGTGATGGTATTCGGCCAAAAGATTCGGAGAAATTTTCTTAGGCATGTGTGAAAAGAGGACAATTTTGACATTTCCTTCTCTGTAACTCTCCAGCATTCCGCACCATACAGAAGCACAGAAAGAACACAGCTCTGACATAATCTTAATTTTGTGCTTGTGCTGTACTGAGAGGACTTCCAGATGTTGTTTAGATTGAAAAAGGCTGTTCTTGCTTTGTTCATTCTGTTGTTGATTTATTTGCTTGCTCCACCATCTGGTGTTACTATACATCCTAGGTACGTGAAGGTGTCTGTCTGTTCCAGTTGCTGATTCCTTACTGATATTGGCTCAGGGTTGCTCACATTGAGCGTCATGACCTCTGTCTTCTTTAGATTGATGTTCAAGCCCACCTGCTGGCTATACTTATTAAGTCTATCCGTTTTTTCCTGGATGTGTTGATGTGAATGTGCTAGTAGTGCTATGTCATCTGCATATTCCAGATCTTCCAATGTAGAAAATGTAGTCCATCTTATTCCTCTTGGACTGCCCTCTGTTGTCTGGCGCATCACCCAGTCTATAACTGTTAAAAATAGAGTGGTTGTTGATAAGGGGCATCCCTGTCGTACTTCTGTCTTCACCTCAAAGGTTAGGTTGCTCTGCCCAACGCTACACGTAAAGTCTGCATAGAGGCTTTTTATGATTGGCACTATGCAGCTTGGAATTCCATAAGCTCTCAGTATTTTCCATAAACTGTCCCTATGTATACTGTCAAAAGCTTTTTCAAAATCAATTAAATTAATGTACAGCTGTCTTTGCCATTCTGAGCACTGCTCTATAATGTTTCTGAGAGTAAATATAAGATCTACACATCTTCTGTTCTTTCTAAATCCTGCTTGTTCTTTCCTCAGTTTGTGGTCTACTGCTTTTGAAATTCTCTGTATAATTATCCTGCCCAGTATTTTGCTGGGAACTGAGAGAAGAGTTATTCCTCTCCAATTATTGCAGTCTGCAAGATCTCCCTTCTTGGGCAATTTGACAATTATTCCTTTGTTCCACTCTGTTGGTGTTGTTCCTGTTTTCCAGACTTGTGCAAATAGTGGTTCTAATAGTTCTGCTGCTAGCTCAGGGTCTGTCTTAAATAGCTCTGCATTTAAGTTATCATGGCCAGGAGCTTTTCCATTCTTTAACCCTTCGATTGCTCTCATGATTTCTTCTTTTCGTGGAATGTCTGTGTTAACATCTAGATAATTTTCAGCCTCAGGAACATTCATTTGTCTCTCTGGTGGTTCCTTGTTCAGAGTTTCTCTGAAATGCTCTGCCCATCTTGTTTCCTGTCCCTCTGCTGTCGTGATGAGATTTCCTTGCTTATCTCTTACTAATGTAATATTGTTTGCACCTCGTTTTCCGCTGATGATTTTAGTTATTTTGTATACTGTGCTTTTTTCATTTCTCAGTGCTGCCTGACTTTTGTCAAATTGATATCGCTTCTTTATATCAGCCGCAAAAGCTTTTCTGGTAAGGGGGTCCTTCAATTTACTGATGTCAAACCTTTTCTGTGTAGTTACAGTTGGTCCAGCCGTTCTTAACTTTAAGTTTTGCTACTACTAAATGGTGATCACTTCTCATATCCGCACCTCTTCTTACCTTCACATCTTGTAATGCATGTCTCCATTTACCGTTAATCATAATGTGGTGTATCTGGTTTCTGTCCTGACCATTTGGTGATTCCCATGTTAATTTGTGAATTTCTTTGAGTGGGAAAAGTGTTCCATCAATAACCAGGGTGTTAATGCTACTGAAACTTATTAATTTTTATGCCCATTTTCATTTGGTGTTCCGCTGCCGCATTTCCCCATTACTCTTTCATTATATACTACTGGACAAAAGTTAAGGGCAGCCATTCAGTTTAGACAAGGTTTATATAATTGATTGGCAAACTGTAAAGACAAGTGAAAATGTCATTAAAACTGAGCTCAGAGAAATGTGTATACATTTCTGTGTGCACTAGGTTAATTTTTTTTAAATGTAAAAAAACTGGGTCACTTTAACCCGCACGTGAGGGAGCCGTGCTGGTGTAATGGCTACGGCGTTGTACTGGCGACCAGGTTTTCATGGTTCAAACCCGGGCGTCAGCGTTTAAAGAAATGTCTACTACCGGAAATTTGACTGAATAACCTGAACGGCTCCTGCACATAAATCCCGTGTGGATGGGAAGGAGCGAAGCTCCTGACCGGGTTGGAAGGAAAGTCCACTGACCCCCCAGCCTCGCAATGGCATGTCATTGAAAAGAGCTGGAAAGCTCGAGTGCCGCTGGTTAGAGAGAAAAAAAAAACCCGCACGTGAAAATTGCCATTGTTGCTGCAAAAACTCGTGGTTTTTGCAACACGCCCCACTAGTTCAAAAGGTGAAAAAGTGAGTTGAATTTGAATGCACGTGGAAAATGATCATCGGTAAAGAGTGTTCACTGTTGGTATGCAATAAATCAGTATGACAAGTGGTCGAAATGATCACTGCATTAGCCATGCCACCAAGGAGAAGTCTCAGCACTGTAGACTGTGGTCAAGCCATGGCATGGATTCAGGATGGTCAATCTGTTCGTCATGTTGCAAGACGTTTAGCAGTGTCCCACTCTACCATTCAGAGACTTCTTGAGAGATTTTAAGCTACCGGACATTTGGAAAATCGACCCTGCTCAGGAAGAATTATATAAACCTTGTCTAAACTGAATGGCGGCCCTTAACTTTTGTCCAGTAGTATATGTATTGTGTGTTCCACCTTTCGCATTGAGGTCTCCCATTACTACGATAACATCATATCTAGGTGTGTCTTCCATTTCTTTCTGCAGTTGTTGATAGAGTTCATCCTTGACCTCATCATCGTTGTCATTCGTTGGTGCGAAGCATTGTATTATTGTAGTGTTGGTGAATCTCCCTCTCAATCTTATTCTTATCGGTCTGTTGTTGATGGGTTCCCATTCCAGTAATGTCCTTTCTGTTCCTTTCTGTAGAATAATGGCTACACCTTCATTGTGCTGTCCATCCTCTCTTCCAGAGTAAAGTACTGTTTTTCCTGTTGTTGTTTTAACTTTTCCTGCCCCTGTCCATCTGCACTTGCTTATCCCTAGAATGTGTAATCTATAGTTTCTCATTTCTGCTGTGACCTGTTTTAGTTTACCCGTCTCGTTCATTGTCCTGACATTCCAAAATCCTATTCACGTTTTGCGGTCAGGACGTCCGTTTTCGTGTCAGTGGCTTCCTTTCGGCTTTCACCACTGACAGTCATACGAGCCTCAGACTCCGAATGTCCGTCCCGCAGCAAAGTTTGTTCATTTGTTGTCGTTTCCTTAACTTCATTTCTTTTTACATAGACAGGGGTGTCAGCCCTATGCTAAAACCCCCAACCTGAAGGACCAGTTTGTCTGCTTTAGTATGACCCCTGCCCGCGCAAACATGTCCAGCTTGGTAGAACCTTCCAGGAGTAAAACTCCAGCTGGCAAAGCTCTGGGGGTAATCAGGGTACACAAGCCGCCATACCTCGACAAGGTGTTGACACCGGTGATGGCAGCTGATTGGCATGTCATTCCATAATTTCCTGCCCTTACTACTGTTTTATCAATTTTCTTGATAATCAATTTTCTGTTCAAAGCTGTGATAGTAAATTGTCCAGCATCTTCCCACTTTGTCATCCTGCATCTCCTATTCTTAAACACTTGAGCCTATTGTTACAATATTACTTCCTCTTCTAATAACATGTTATAAAATCTTGGCTTTCTCTTGTGTGTAAAACATAGAATTATTGAGCTGAATGACTTCCAGTTAGCAGCATTGGAAGAAATAACAATCTCAAGAGATAGTCTGACCTTAACGACTAAGGAACTGTTATGACAACTAATCTGTTACATAGTTTTGTTTAAGGTGGGACAGTGTAGAAAGATATCCTGCAGAGATATTGACAGTTTCTGTTGGGTACATCAAAATTTGGGATAAAAAAAAGTTTAGTTTGCTGGATAAATTTAGGATATAACATTTTTATAATTGTTCCAACATTGAAAGCATATGTGGTCATGCTTACTTCAAGAAGGACAAAGGCTGGGCTTTTTGGTTTAAAGTAACAATAACAGAATTATAGAAAATGTATTCTTATATGTAACTTCAGCACATTTTGATAACAAACAAAAGCTTTTGAGAGTTGAGTAAATGTGACACCATAAGACCACAGACTTCATGGGGCAGATTTCATAATTACACCACTGTGTTGATTATGTAGTAATGGAGATTGATCTCAGTTCATTGGTTTGTATACAGTACATTACTAATTATGTTGGCAGGTTTATGAAGCTGTGATGTCCTGGGTACACCATAACTTACCTTCCAGACAAGAATGTATAGAACAGTTATTAGAAAATGTTCGACTGCCATTAATGAATCAGGAATATATTGTACAAAAAGTGGAAGAGGAACCACTTGTAAAGGCAAATTCCAGGTTTGTATGCATAACAGACTATGTGCCCCATCACTTCAGTCAAATATAATTACTCACAGTTACCACAGGCTATATTCATTGTAAGCCTAGTTCATTGCATACTAAAGTCATCACATACATGAATTAAAGAATCAGCTTTTAGAAGTCATCTGTCACAATAATACTGACTACTGCTGCTAACACTGCAACTGCTATTATCATTAGTAGTGCTGTTATTTCTACAAACTGCTTAAACCACTACAATTGCTATTACTACTGTTATTTCTACTGTAATTGCTACAATCGTTGTAACCACTGTTATAACTACTGTTACACCTACAAGTGCTGCCACCATCACTAATAAATAATGGAGGAAACTTTGAGTCCTGTGAACAGTAAATAAATAAATAAAGGTAATTAACAGGTACTCGTTGAACATAAAGGATGACACTAGACAACAGAAAAGAAAATATAAGTGATAGGCTTACTGGGAATCAAACCTAGGACCAACCAAACTGTGCCATCGCCTTGCTGTGACAGTACATTGTGAACAGACGCTCAGCCAACTTTGCACACCAAAAAAGTGCATTTTAGGCCGAGGTCATTCTCATGACACTCACACAATTGGTTGGTCCTAGGTTCGATTCCCAGTAAGCCTATCACTTATATTTTCTTTTCTGTTGTCTAGTGTCATCCTTTATGTTCAACGAGTACCTGTTAATTACCTTTATTTATTTATTTACTAATTTATCCACCATCACTAATACTACTGTTTATTACTACTACTTTTACTGCAACTACCATCAATGCTGCAACCACCACATCTTTAAATTCCCCATCTCTCATTCATTCAGCAAATCACATAACACAGTTCAATTATATTTTCCATCATCTAGCTGGAGATGGATCTATCAGCACTCCAGTTTTTAAAAATATCATTTTATTCATTTACTTCCCCCCCCCCCCCCCTTTTTAAAGATTTCATAGTCAGTTTTTACATCAGGTATGAGAACAGTTAGGTTTACTATTAGCTGGGCTTGCAAGTATGCTTAAGTGGAGCTTAGAAGCAATGAAATGTGGACTTATAAACGTGTACATGGTTAAACGGAGTATCGCATTGATATAGAGTTTCTGTGTGAGAAATGGTTAAATCAAACTTGTAAATGAATAAAATTCCTATAGAATGGAATTTATATGTGAAATTAGTATAAAATTGTTTTGTTTGGCCTAGTTAAGTGGGACCTAGGAAGGAGTGAAATCTATGATTAATGTGACATATGCAGGGTCAGATGAAATATGAAGGGGGAGGATATTTTTGTAGTACAGTTTAGCACAATGTATGTTGGACTGACTGTCTCGTCTGAATTCATGCCGTGCATTGCTTTATTTAGAGTGATAAAGTCCGCTTAACTTTTTATAGAGAAGCTCAAGGATTTTACTGTGTGGAGGTTTTTTCCATATCTTTTCTTAAATGTTTGTATGTATTTTTGCTAGTCCATTTCTATAATACAAGCAAGACTTTAATGCTGTCGCACTGCTTTAATAAATGACAGTATTTTTCCAGTTTTTTAATTTAATAGTTCCCAAGTGTTTTTAGTTAAAAATGTTAAACCACACATTGTATTAAGAAAAGGGGGCTCAATACCTTCCATCTACAATGTCTAAGCCACATCCTTGTTATTTCATGGAAGGACAAAGTGATAAATGTCAAGGTGCTGGCCTTCAGAGCATGTATTACACTGCTTAGACTGCGCAGATTACTCTGGCTTTGCCGTGTCTGCCACATGGAAGATGGCACATCCCTAAAGATATCTTCTACGGACAACTGGCAGATGGCAAAAGAACAGTTGGGCAATCGCAGCTGTGGTTCAAAGATGTGTGCAAGAGAGACATGAAAGCACTGGACATAAAATCAGCAAACTGGGAGGATGAAAATTTAAAGAAGTCTGAGGTCATGACGCTCAATGTGAGCAACCCTGAGCCCATATCAGTAAGGAATCAGCAACTGGTACAGACAGATACCTTCACATACCTAGGAAGCATAGTAACACCAGACGGTGGGGCAGGCAAAGACATCAACATCAGAATGAATAAGGCAAGAACAGCCTTCTTTAGCCTAAATAACATTTGGAAGTCCTCCCAATACAGCACAAGCACAAAATTAAGATTATACCAGAGTTGCGTGCTTTCTGTGCTTCTCTATGGTGCGGAATGCTGGAGAGTCACAGAGAAGGAAATGTCAAAATTGTCCTCTTTTCACACAACATGCCTAAGAAAAATTCACCGCATCTTTTGGCCGAATACCATCACCAACCAAGATCTGCTTACTCGTAGCAAGCAAGAGGACATGCACACCATCATAGCTGGCAGACGCTGGAGCTGGGTTGGTCATGTCCTCAGAAGAGACCCCGATGCCATCACAAGAACAGCTATGCTTTGGACCCCTGAAGGAAAGCGAAAGAGAGGCCGACCAAAAACAACTTGGCGGAGGACTGTGGAGGCTGAGATGCAAAGAATGAACCAGAGTTGGGGCACTGTACGAAGGATGGCCACCGACCGTGCAAAGTTGAATCAATTTGTTGTTGCCCTACAAGACGCCACTAGGCGTGATGGCCACTGACTGCTTTGACGGTCGGTGGTTAAGGATCGAAGAAGAAGAAGAAGGGAGGATGAAGTTACCAATCACACCAAGTGGCAATTCTCCCTGCGACGCCACCTCAGATTTGGCTAAAAGAAGCTCTCACAACAAGCAGAAGAGGAAAGGAACAAAAGCAGTTCAAGGCTTTCACCTCAGCGATTACTGAAGGGGCTACTATTATTATTATTAAAGTTTAGTACAAGAAGTTGAGAGAAGATAAGAACTGCATTAAGAGGCTGCTGAAAATCCTCTTTTTTTTCCTGCAGCAATTTTTTTTTAAAGCTGTATTGGGAAGAAAACCAGTTGTTTATTATAATTTTGTGTGTTTTGAATATGAGATGTGGGTTAATTTAGAACTCTTTTTCTCTATAGATAACTTTTGTGATCATCTTTAAAACTACTTAAAATTTAAAGAGACAGTTTATTGTTATTCTGTTTTAGTTCAACTTTACTACAAAATGAGAATGATAAAAACTGTATATTGGCTTGTTTTACATAAGGATGTTATAATTTTCAGGTGCAAAGATTATCTTATTGAGGCCATGAAATATCACTTACTGAAGACAGATCAAAAGCCTCTGTATAAGACCCCACGAACTCAGCCCAGAAATCCTATTGGTTTACCAAAGGTATAATTTATTAGCTGCGTACAGTTCTATGCCATCATTACCTGCATTCACCCGTTACTAGTACCAGTGGCTAAGTATCTGTAGAGGCTTTGGAAGCCTTTATTTATAGTTTAAATCTTTACAATAAAGTGGTAAAATTCAGCCACATCAAAATTTTGGTTCCATCCTTTCAGCTATTTTATTTAATTTCACATTTAGGTTTGGCATTCTGGGAGCCGCGGAAGCAAAGTGGTTAGTGGTTCGATCCCCAAATGATGTGGGATTTTTTTAGGCCGCAAACGGCCCCTGGGTCGACCCAGCCCCAATTGGGTACCAGAGCAACTTCTGGGAAGGTTAAGGCGGCCGGCGTGATGCTGACCACATCACCCCTAGTGTGCCGATGGTCAAGAAAATATGGGCCTAACATCATATTCCCAATATGCCTCAATGGGCGTGTAACGGGATCCTCCTTTCTGGGTCATTACAGCCTATAGCAAGCAGCTCTTGCGCTTAGCAACCACATGGGTTTTACTGCATATTCCCCTTGTGTAACTTGTTGTATTTGAAAAGCTTTTGAAACCTTTTTGCCGCTTGCCATGACATTATTTTTCTTCAAGTAGTATAGAAGAGAAAAGTTGCTGAGATATGGGTTTTTTTTTTGTGTTGAAATTTTGAATGTATGATCTATACTAGTGAAAGATAGATAGGACACACCCCAGGAAACAACCAACCAATATAACCAGACAATCCGTTCATTGGAACCCACAAGGAGGAGAAAGTGGGAAAACCAAAGAGAAATTGGAGAAGAACAGTGACAGAGGACACTAAAAGAACTGGGCTGTCATGGGCAGAGTTGAAAAATGTAGCCTAAAATAGAAATTGGTGGCGAGCAACAGTTGTGGCTCATGTTTGACATTGACTGAAAAGGGGTTGAAGCGGGATATTGACACAGAATGTATTACGAAATTGTTTTTTCTTTTAAACCAAGTGAGCAGTGTGTGGCAAGCTTTCATTGGACTGTTGTAAGCATGAAAGGTTGCATGGTGATCATACTGTCTTTTGCAGTTGATTACACTGGTATACACACATTTTGGTGCCTTAAATTTTATAGCTGTTCTTGGGTAATTTTGGGTTGCTGATTCCAAAAATGTAATCAGATTTTTTTCTATCAGCTCTAGTTTTTGAGATAACTAAGAATGACCATATTAGTAGGGCAATTATGTAACAATCCTAGAGTTAGGTGCTATCAGTGGCATTTTGACTTTAGTCTGCATTCATATTATATGTAATTACTGTGCATATATTACCAAAAATGTAATAAAACTTTATCACTAGCACTTGTTTAGTCAACACGCAAAAAGGATCTTTTCGAGGACTTCCTGGAATGTGATATGCCCGGACAGTCACGCTTAAGGGTCCAACAGTAATCTGCCATCATGTGGGCATCCCAAAGTCCTTGGTATCTCTCTTCCATTGTTTTTATATCTTGGTGAAATCTTTCACCTTGCTCCTCACTAAAGTCGCCAAGATTCTCCGGAAATAAATGTAAATGGTTATGGAGGTAGTGCAATTTTATGCTCATGTTGCATCCAAGTTCACAAAAACTCGACAGCATGTTTCCAACTAATTCAGAATAATTGTCTGCTTTAAAGTTACCCAGAAAGTTTTGCACAACTAAAACAAATGATGACCAGGCTGTGGACTCTGTTTTGTTCATGGAATCAATAAAATTTGGATCGTTTATTAACTTTCTAATTTGAGGTCCATCAAAAATTCCAGCTTTAAGTTTGTCTATGCTTAATTCTGGAAACTTTCTGCAAACGTAATTAAAACAGGTACCATCTTTGTTCAGTGCCTTAACAAATTGCTTCATCAAGCCAAGCTTTATATGTAATGGTGGCAGTAGAACTCTATTTCGATCAATGAGAGGCTTATTGACAATATTTTTTTCTCCAACTTTAAATTCATCCCTCAACAGCCACCGTTTCTTTGTCCATTGCATATCTTTTGCCCTGCTATCCCACAAACATATAAAGCATGGATATTTGGTGAATCCCATTTGCTGGCCAAGCAAGAAGTTCATCATTTTAAGATCTACACAAACCATCCAGTTATGTTCTAAATACTTCAATTTTTCCAGAACTGTGCTTATTGTAGCATACTCCTCCTTCATTGTAGTAGAATGAGCAATTGGAATTGAGCCATATTTGTTACCATAGTGTAAGAGAACACCCTTCAAACTTCTTTTAGAGCTGTCAATGAAAAGTCGCCACTCATCTGGTGTATAACTTACACCCATTTTGTTAATAAGACCTCCTACGTTAGTACAAAACACAAAGTTGTTTTCTTTACAAAAGAATGGAATAAAACCTTGCTCTCTGCTGCGATAAAATGTAACCTTTGTTTCAGCAGTCAGTAATTTTTTTTCTTTCAATCTTGAAGCCAAAAGTTCTGAAGATTCCTTGGAGAGATATAGATCTCGGATTAGATCATTTAGTTCAAGCTGGTCGAAGCATTGAGCATCTGAAAAATCATCTTCGAAATCACTATCACTGTCACTTGTCGTTCCACATGCCACTGCTGTCTCATCTTCTAGCAGGGAATCCGAAATCTGACTGAAAGTTGGAATTGGTATGTCATCTCAATAAGTGTGTGCGCGGGCCCATTTTTTTTTGTGTGGTCACCCTGTATTAATGAAATACAAAAATGTCTGTATCTCAAAAACTAGAGCTGCTACAGACAAGTAAATGTGATATTTGGATTGAGCAGGCCTCATTTATGTACAATCAAGAGTAAAATGTTTGGCACCAAAAGAATTTTTTTTTTTTGTAGGGCTGTGTTATTAGCAGTTCCAGAAACTAGCTCAACACTTGAGTAATCTTTTTTTAGCAGTTCCAGAAGCTAGCTCAACACTTGAGTAATTTTTTTCTTTCTTTTTTTTTTTTTTTTTTTAAAGCACAGAAACAAGAAAAGCTTCATTCCTTATACAAGCATAGAAATTTCAGGACTCATTTAATTGCGCAACTCACCGTGTTCCTCTAATAATGTTAACATCTTGGCAAGAAAGAACAAGTATTTGGAGCTAATCTTCATAGTGTTGGGTCAATAACTTTTTAGTTACATATTTGTTTGTGTACATTTTCCACTTCCCATAATGAAAGTATGCCTTTCCACTGACTAGTGAAATTTATCCTGTGCAAAACTCTTTGTTTATGGAAGTAAGAGGACAGCAGTCAGTAAACAAACAAGATTTGGATGTGGTTGAACAGAAGTGACCCATTGATGGTTGAATAGAATATCCTCAAAGAGGTCAATGCCTTGTTGAATCTGAATTATACACATCAGAAAGAAGCGTTATATAAATTTTTAGGGCATGTTATGAGAAAAGGAAAGTTGGAATACACGTATGACTACAGGAACAGTTAGTAGGAAATAAAAGACCAAGGATATAGGGTGAAGACACCGTTGGGGACAGTTGAACATCGTGACTTTGAAAAACTCCAACAGCAGAATTTGTAAACAGCTCTGTTTGAGAGAAATGATCACTTTGTCAGCCAGCGTTGCACTTGATGAAGAAGAGAAGGACTGACTGCTGCTTGCACAGATCTGTCTTATAAATTATAATTTATTTGGAAGTGCTTGAATGTTTTAAAATTTTCTGGAGAGAAAAAAACCTTAAAATAATGTGTGGATTGTAAATACAGCATACATGTTTTATGTCATGATAAAAAACAAAATTATACCAGTGCATATCAGGATTGCATCATGTAGTATCTGGGGCTCTCTTAGGAGACAAAGAAAGAACTGCACCACTGCCCCCTCAGGTGACTTGCTTGAAGCTGTCAGCTTCATCATGTAAGACAAATTGCTACACAAACCACCACTATATCAGCACAAGAATACTTTAGTGCAGGATTTCTACAAGGGGACAACCTGCAGTAGTGGTTTCATGTTCCATAAAGGAGCAAAAATGGAAATGATGATGATGTCTTGATTAGCAATGCATGCATCTATTTTAAGATCATAGTTCTGATTATTTTAATAACTAACTTGAGATATTTCTTTACCTGGCAGGTATTACTTGTGATAGGTGGACAGGCCCCCAAGGCTATCCGCAGTGTAGAGTGTTATGACTTTCAGGAAGAAAGGTGGTACCAGTTGGCAGAAATGCCCTCCAGACGTTGTCGATGTGGTACGTCCTAGCTATTATTTTTGCTTCATTGCTTCTGTAATTTCTTTCCATTCTGTTTTCATTCTACCTGATTCTTAAAGAATTTGTTTGAACAGTTGGCTTACCAAAGATTATGCGTCTATAGAGGTAGATTTATGGATGTAAAAAATAAATACCTGTAAGCAGTTATTTAATGGTGCTTATTTTATCTTTTATCATGCTCTATCTTAGGTGATGTATAATATCTGGGGCTTTCTTCTTTTTTTTTGTCCTCAGTGATTCCTGTTCTCTTTACTCATGCTTCTAGATTCATCTGTTTTAAAATCTGTTATTTTTTCCTTTTCTTTCTGTGTTGATTTAAAGGTAACTACCATACAGTGATAAAGCAACTTTCTGTTTTTCCCAATCACCATTTGTTTCTTGTATGTCTTTATTACTTATTGGGAAATTTATCTCATTCTTCAGTTTGCCAATAGTCTTTTTGTGTGTCTGCCCTACTCATTTTATTGGTGACTGGTTAGTATCCTTATAAAAGATTTTTTTTTTTACCAACTATGGGCAGGATATTTATTTTGTCGCCCCTACATAGTAGTAGTCTACGTCTACTGTTTCACCATCATTTTCCTTTGCACTCCTTATGGAACTAGGTGCCACCACCACAGCTGGTCCTGCAGGAAGCCTGCACCAAGTAGTTGCTTGCTCCTACAGCAGTGGTTTCTGTGGTAATTCTTGACATGATGAGTTTGCCAGCCCCATGTACAAGTTTGTATTAGTCACCTTGTATGACATGATGAGTTTGCCAGTCCCATGTACAAGTTTATATTAGTCACCTTGTATGACATGATGAGTTTGCCAGCCCCATGTACAAGTTTATATTAGTCACCTTGTATGACATGACTGAGGGTTCTGTATTCCTATTTATTCTTTGTCTTTTCAGAGGCTGCTGTGAACTGCATGGAGCACGTCTGCTGTTTGGCATTACATAAATATGAAACATTTTTTTATTAATTTCTTATTGTTATTGTTGAACAGAATCGACATCATTGCTCTCCGGGCAAACCCATAGGTGCTCAGTCTCCCTCAGTATATGTCAAAGAGTGTGAATGCTAACTGTTCCTGTAGCTGGATGGTTGTATACACGACGCGTGTATTCTCTCATGCGTTCGTCTCTGCTAGCCTTACGTTTGATGCCAAATTCCAACAGTCTTAACCTTGATGATTCATCTATTGCAGTGTCATTCTCTAACATGCGATCATTAATTGTTCTCACTATCTCTCCCTTATCCATATCCAGTGTCCCCACTATGGGTGCTCTTGATGCTAGTCCGTCAGCTCTCTCATTATCGCATACCCCTGCATGACCAGGACAGTAGATCCACACCAGCTCCTGCAGACTCGAAGCTTCTATGAATGTTTTCCATTCATGCCGTAGCCAACCATTTTGAACCTTTCGAAGCATGGACTGATAGTCTGACACAATGACTGCTTTTGTTAATGAAGTTTTAGATACCCACCTTAAGGCTGCAGTAACTGCCTCTACCTCCATTCTCATGCTGGAAGTTGTTATCTTGTAAGCCCCGCTATGTTTGGTGACAATTCTGCCCTTTACCCAAGCAGAGAAGCCCCAACCTGATTTCTCACTACGGATCATAGACCTATCTGTATACAGAATGGCATCATTATACCCGGCATTATCATGTATCAGTTGATTAATTTCCAGTTCTGCTTTTCAATTGCCCCAAGTTCTATACTCTCTGCCAAGGCTGATGATGACTTGCTGGTAGTTAATCCAGTTCTCGTCTGACTTACTCCACTCTTCCTCTTTGAATATATTTTCAACTATGGTCACCTGCTTGATCGTTGTCTCTGCCTGTGCCATCCATGACATCACTCTCTTTATTTTTGCCCCCTTAATGTCAGCTATGTTTCCTTGCAGGGGATGCTGTTTGCCTGTTGTGGTTACTCACATATAGGCTTTTGCCTGGGCCATCACATACCTGGATCTAATCGACAGCACTTCTAGCATGTACCTCATTGTATTTTTAATTATTAGTTTGAAAGCATGAAATGTTTATTTTTGTTTGTTTGTTTTTTCAAGCAAGACAGCTTCACCTGTTCTGTTTATTTCTCACCATTAGGTGTTGCAGTATTGAATGGGCTAGTGTATGCTGTTGGTGGTTTCAATGGCTCTCTGAGAGTAAGAAGTATAGATGTTTATGACCCTCTAAAAGATACCTGGAATTCATGTCCAAGCATGGAGGCCCGACGAAGTACCTTGGGAGTAGCTGTGTTAAATGGATATGTCTATGCAGTTGGTGGTTTTGATGGAGCTACAGGTAAAATTCTTCTGATGTCACATATGCTCAGCATATGTATTACATTTGTGACAAATTTAAAAAAAATTAATTTCATAAGATGCCTTGTTTTAATTTTGTTAAATTAACCTCCCAGATGGGTACATTTTGACCTGTTTCTTCTAGACAATTTTTGAATAGTCTGATAATGTGTGTTATTTTCCAAACGGACATAATTATATATGGTCATGATCTGATGCACTTAAATGTTGCTCTGTCTCTTTCTGTGTATGTGTCTCTGTCTCATTTTCACATTGAATGTGACAAAATCAGAAGTGTGGTGTATTTATATGAGTGTAATGGTGTAGATTCTGATCTGAATTTCTTTTTTTCAAATTCATTTAAGGAATTGTGAATCTATGTATAGAAAGTGAGTTAGTGTTTCTAAAAATATAAAAAAAATTTTAAATAGTTGTCTCTTTTTTTTTTTTCTCTTCTTTTAAGTCTGATTATGCACTCAGTTTTGTTGTATATTCTGTTTTTTTTTTTTAAATGATGTACATGTCACTTCTTTTTTTCCTACTAAGATGGTGGTTTACATGATGAGGTTGCCAGCCTCATGCGCACGAGCAGCCTCATATTAGTCACTAACAACATGCCTGAGAGCAATGATCCTGTTTTTTTCTTTGTCTCAGAGAACCCTTGAGAACTATATGGGACATTTTGCTAGGGTAGATTAGACACATTTTATGCTGCCTGTGTGACATACAGAAGCTAATAGAGTATTTAAATGTTGTGAGACCAACGAGGGTGGCTGAAGAGGAAATAGAAACTAGATCACCAAGTTCTAGGAATATAAAATTCTACAGACATTGTCACACAAACATTTTTAAGAGAGAGAGAGAGAGGAATGAAGAAGGAACTGTGCTTGAAAGGACCGTGTGGAAATTAAAAGAGATCGGAATTCAAGATAGACCATTGTAGCAGTAAAGAAGTATTAAAATCAGTTTAGTAGAAATGTATGCTTTCTTTAAAAAAAAATGTGATCTGGAATAACAAGTTATGAAAAATTCAGATGATAAATTAAAATTTCTCACCCATTCATCTTAAATGTTAATTTATTTCTAAAGTTATGTGTTTTTATTTCTTTTCTTCTTCCTGTGACCTTAATGGTCACCATTTTCTTTATCAGATTTTATTTATTTTCCTATTTGTCTATCTTGTGCCAGTATTGTCTGCCCTGTCCATATCTGAATATTGTTTACCCTGTGAACCTTTGATATACCCTATTTTCTTGCTCCTGAGACTGTTCATTTAAGTACAGTGTTGGACAAGCAGTTTGATATTGACACAAAGCCATACCATTGAAGTTTACCTATTTGAACAATTAGCAGCAACACAGCCTGTCATTTGTGACATGGTGCATGTATGATATTCCAAGGATCTTCCTGAAGCATCGTATTTCATTAGCTTGTATCTCCATTCTAGATCAGCATTTAATATCCGAGCCTCACATGCGAACAAAAATACAGACATGATCAATATCTGATTTAGATTTTTGGTTTCCAGAATTATATTGTTGGTCTTTCCAGGTTGGTTTCAGTTTGGCTAGAGTTGCCCTTGTTTGTTCTGTCCATGCTCTTATCTCTTCTTGTCTTTCTTCATTCCTGAGAATAGTTTCCAAGTATTTGAACTGAGTCATTGTCTTTAGGTCTTGTCCATAAACTGTGATCGTGCTTGCGATTCCTTTATTGTTGGTTATTATGCGGGTCTTTTATTCGTTCATTTCCATACCATACTTCGTGCAGGTGATACTAAGCATGGTTTTCACAGGTGTTTTTTCTTTTTACAAGTTGATAGTTCAAAATGCTAAGTTTGTAAATATCTTACAATTGTTATTTACATCATTTAAAAAAATAATAGTCTGGCAAGTTAGTGCTTGACTTTTTAAAGAGGTTCTTCACATGTTTCTATCTCGCCATTGATGATTACTACTAGAATAAAGTATACTGGTATTACTAGAATAAAAAACTTACATATTGCATTTTATTTCTCAAGAAATTATATTTCTGACTCTTTACTGATTTTTTCCCCCAAAATTTTTTGTCTCAGGTCTGGATTCTGCAGAGTATTTTGATGTGAGGACAGGGGAGTGGAAGTTGGTTGCAAACATGAGCACTCGGAGGAGTAGCGTAGGAGTTGGAGTTGTTGGTGGTAAGGATTAGCTCCACATTTGTTTACATTTATGTTTGAATTGAAAGTCCGATTGGCAAAGTGGTTTGAGCGCTGGCTTCTTGCAGCTATGGTCCTGGGTTTGAAAGACAGTTACTTACGCTGCAGTCTACACAGCTGTAAATAGGTAGCTGACTCTGCTTTTGAGTTTGGGTTGGTTTTAAGGACTGTCTTCATTGCACACAGACAACGCCATCAGTGCTCCGATCTCCTCCCTTAGATCACACAAGGAGTATCTCAGCGCAGTGCACGAACTCCGTAGCACCGGCGAGAATCCCAATGTGTATATAGGAATCACACATTCTATAAATATTTTTGTGGTTGGTAGGTTTCTAATTTTTAAATTTTGCCAGGGCAACGGCCTTTATGATTTCCAACTGCCGTAGGATTTTTAATGTGTGCAACTTGCACACGGGACCTCCTATTGTTTTGTCCTTATCCGAAAAGGCTAGGCATCCAGTCTCATTACCCAGTTTTTAGTTAGGGAAGGAAAAGGCAGCGAGGATAGGAACTGGTTCCCCCTAATGGTGGACCTATGACACGTCTGTATCCTTTTGTCTGAAATCCTCAGGGATAGCTCTGTTTCGGGAACTAGATTTTTCCGCTTTTCAGATGTCGCCCAAATTGCATTAGAAAAGTAGCCTAAAATAGCCCAAGTCTCCCAAAATAGACTGATATCTTCCAAATTGTGATAAAAAAAGTAGCCCAAAGAAGCTTTCAGTTTTCAGAATATTTCAGTTTTCGGGTGTTCCGATAAAAGGATACAGACGTGTATATTGAAGTCTCTAACACTTCACTCCTCTATGGCAGTATCTGCTATAGGACGACCTTTACCTTTTTTTATTTTTGAATTACTCTGACAAGTTCATGCCCTTTTCAGTCAGAAGTTTCAAACACCACCTACCAGCAGTTAGAAAGCCTATGGTAACTATCAATAATGAACCACCTTGTTGGCAGGCAACTACTCCTACAGTAAGAACATAACTCTCTGACTCCTCAGCAGACAAGAACACTCTAGTACCACTACTGAAAACCATCGCTTTAGAAACTATAGACTCATTTCCACAAGACATCATCCATGTCTACACAGATAGATCTGCATTTAAAGCTACCACCAATGCTGGATATGGCGCAGTGATAAAATGCCCCAACCTGCACCCAGAAGACCACCCTTCTTTGGCCCTTGGGAGAAATTTGTTCCAGCTAGGATGCAGAAATAAAAGCTTTAGAAAAAGGATTGTGCCGGATAATCTCAGACTTTGAAAGTGGCATCGCTTCACCTGAGGATATCATTATATTCTCAGACTCAAAATCAGCACTCCAAGCCCTAGAAAGCAAAATGTCTCCTAATATTAATAACATCTGTAGATTAATTGACCAACTGTTCACTTCCTATTGCGCCGAAGTTACACTCCAGAGGATCCCTGGGCATGTAAGAGTCCCAGGAAATGAAAAAGCCGATAAACTATCCAAAAGAGGAGCAGCACTGCCCCAGTTCCCATCAAGTACCACACTGCAAACCTGCCAACAGATCCTGAGAAACAATTATAGGCAAGAATGGCTAAACCAGTGGGCTACCTCCCAGACAGGGCGTCCATTCTTCAAACATCAAGCTACACCAAACCCTCAAGATCCAGTTAAACAACTGAAAAGAAGAGATCAGAGTCTAATTTTCCAGCTGAGAACAGGCCATGTCCCTGTCAATAAACATTTAAATAGAATAGACCCACTACGTGAACCAAACTGTAGGCACTGCCACCACCATGAGGAATCAGTTGAACACCTACTGTTACAGTGCCCAAGACTAACTGACCTGCGACACCAGCTACTCCCATCGCACCCAACCATCCACAATACACTCTACACATCATCACGACAACTGAGGAAGACTTGTACCTTTGTTAGAGAGGCAATGGGTTGTCAAGAGCTACCTGCTCACAGCTAAAGGGATTATATCATCATCATCAGCCAGAAGTTACCTGCAGTATGCCAACATGGCCATATTAAAATACGCTGTTTGGTCTATGGAACACTGTATACCCAAATTACATTGCAGCCGGAGTTGAACCAGGCATTTTATTCACAATATAAATAAAATAATACATCTGTAAAGTAAAGCTGACTGAATACTGAATAAAATTATGGGTTATTCATTTTGAAGAAATGGCTGTGTTCTCATTACTGCTTTAATGTGACACTTTTGCTTGTTTTCAAAATCATGCTTACTTGCCATTAGTAATTAGGCATTACTGGCAAAAGTAATTTATTTGGATAAAATAAATGAGTAGAAGAAATGCAGATGAGAAGTCTTAGCTTACATATTTGCAGTATAATAATCAGTAACATGGATTTTATTAATCTCAACATTCAGCTTTCAGATCACACAATACTTTCAATAATGATTGAACTTTTGAACTTATAGCTTACACCTTGCTGCAGTTTCATTAATCATCATCTATGTTGATTCATATGAAGAACAAATCTACCACTGCAGGTAACCCCTTGAAGAAGCCTGTGTCATAGCACATGCTATCAGATAACCACTCGAAGAAGCCTGTGTCAGAGCACATGCTATCAGATAACCACTCGAATAAGCCTGTGTCAGAGCACATGCAATCAGATAACCACTCGAAGAAGCCTGTGTCATAGCACATGCTATCAGATAACCACTCGAAGAAGCCTGTCTCAGAGCACATGCTATCAGATAACCCCTTGAAGTAGCCTGTATCATAGCACATGCTATCAGATAACCACTTGAAGAAGTCTGTGTCATAGCACATGCTATCAGATAACCACTCGAAGAAGCCTGTGTCAGAGCACATGCTATCAGATAACCACTCGAAGAAGCCTGTGTCAGAGCACATGCTATCAGATAACCACTTGAAGAAGCCTGTCTCAGAGCACATGCTATCAGATAACCACTCGAAGAAGCCTGTCTCAGAGCACATGCTATCAGATAACCCCTTGAAGAAGCCTGTGTCATAGCACATGCTATCAGATAACCACTCGAAGAAGCCTGTGTCAGAGCACTACTATCAGATAACCACTTGAAGAAGCCTGTCTCAGAGCACATGCTATCAGATAACCACTCGAAGAAGCCTGTGTCAGAGCACATGCTATCAGATAACCACTTGAAGAAGCCTGTGTCATAGCACATGCTATCAGATAACCACTCGAAGAAGCCTGTCTCAGAGCACATGCTATCAGATAACCACTCGAAGAAGCCTGTCTCAGAGCACATGCTATCAGATAACCACTTGAAGAAGCCTGTGTCAGAGCACATGCTATCAGATAACCCCTTGAAGAAGCCTGTCTCAGAGCACATGCTATCAGATAACCACTTGAAGAAGCCTGTGTCAGAGCACATGCTATCAGATAACCCCTTGAAGAAGCCTGTGTCAGAGCACATGCTATCAGATAACCCCTTGAAGAAGCTTGTGTCAGAGCACATGCTATCAGATAACCACTTGAAGAAGCCTGTGTCAGAGCACATGCTATCAGATAACCACTCGAAGAAGCCTGTGTCAGAGCACATGCTATCAGATAACCACTTGAAGAAGCCTGTGTCAGAGCACATGCTATCAGATAACCACTTGAAGAAGCCTGTGTCATAGCACATGCTATCAGATAACCACTTGAAGAAGCCTGTGTCAGAGCACATGCTATCAGATAACCACTTGAAGAAGCCTGTGTCAGAGCACATGCTATCAGATAACTCCTTGAAGAAGCCTGTGTCATAGCACATGCTATCAGATAACCACTTGAAGAAGCCTGTGTCAGAGCACATGCTATCAGGTAACCACTTGAAGAAGCCTGTGTCAGAGCACATGCTATCAGATAACTCCTTGAAGAAGCCTGTGTCATAGCACATGCTATCAGATAACCACTTGAAGAAGCCTGTGTCAGAGCACATGCTATCAGATAACCACTTGAAGAAGCCTGTGTCAGAGCACATGCTATCAGATAACCACTTGAAGAAGCCTGTGTCAGAGCACATGCTATCAGATAACCACTCGAAGAAGCCTGTGTCATAGCACATGCTATCAGATAACCACTTGAAGAAGCCTGTGTCAGAGCACATGCTATCAGATAACCACTTGAAGAAGCCTGTGTCATAGCACATGCTATCAGATAACCACTTGAAGAAGCCTGTGTCAGAGCACATGCTATCAGATAACCCCTTGAAGAAGCCTGTGTCAGAGCACATGCTATCAGATAACCACTTGAAGAAGCCTGTGTCAGAGCACATGCTATCAGATAACCCCTTGAAGAAGCCTGTGTCATAGCACATGCTATCAGATAACCACTTGAAGAAGCCTGTGTCAGAGCACATGCTATCAGATAACCACTTGAAGAAGCCTGTGTCAGAGCACATGCTATCAGATAACCCCTTGAAGAAGCCTATGTCAGAGCACATGCTATCAGATAACCCCTTGAAGAAGCCTGTGTCAGAGCACATGCTATCAGATAACCCCTTGAAGAAGCCTGTGTCAGAGCACATGCTATCAGATAACCCCTTGAAGAAGCCTGTGTCAGAGCACATGCTATCAGATAACTCCTTGAAGAAGCCTGTGTCAGAGCACATGCTATCAGATAACCCCTTGAAGAAGCCTGTGTCAGAGCACATGCTATCAGATAACCCCTTGAAGAAGCCTGTGTCAGAGCACATGCTATCAGATAACCCCTTGAAGAAGCCTGTGTCAGAGCACATGCTATCAGATAACCCCTTGAAGAAGCCTGTGTCAGAGCACATGCTATCAGATAACCCCTTGAAGAAGCCTGTGTCAGAGCACATGCTATCAGATAACCACTTGAAGAAGCCTGTGTCAGAGCACATGCTATCAGATAACCCCTTGAAGAAGCCTGTGTCAGAGCACATGCTATCAGATAACCACTTGAAGAAGCCTGTGTCAGAGCACATGCTATCTCAGTGGCATCTTCTGTAGCAGTTTGTGTTACATGATAAGGTTGCCAGTCCCTTGCACAACCTCATTACTCACCTGTTACGAGATGTCTGATGGAGGAGTACTTCATTTCATGCTTCTTGTTGATGTGGACATATAACAGTCATTTACATTGATCATTAAATCTTTTTTTTTTAAATAAATGTATATAGTCCTTGCCATTTTAATTTCAGGTTTGTTGTATGCAGTAGGTGGCTATGATGGTGCCTCTCGCCAGTGCTTGAGCTCTGTGGAGTGTTACAATCCTCTCTGTGATATTTGGGTGACAGTTTCCGAGATGTCCTGTCGAAGAAGTGGTGCAGGTAAGCTCTGTCTATGTTCTAGAAATGATGTAAGAGTTAAGTCTTACTTGCTGTTGTATATGTTACTTATATGATTCGCTATTTCTAGTGCTTATTAGTGATTTTTGCAGTTTGAGGCTTGTTGATTATGTTTCTCCAAGTGGACTTGTTTCTTGTATGTCACATAATTTTGGTATTATTGCTGATGCTCCTGCTCCATTCATTTATGTTGGCTTCATTTGTGTTGGCTCTGTGTGTACTCTCATTCATTCTTTATTTTTCTTTCTTTCATTTATTAGTCTTTCTTTCATTTATCTACTATTGTAAGAGATGGGATGTTATTGTTTTGTCTTGTCTCATTCTGTTTCTAGAGAAAGGTTTTTTTTTTATATTTTTGGCTGAATCGTTTCAAGAATGCTTTTATTTATTTTTATCTCTCATAATTATATTTCGGGCATTCTTATACAACACTTGTGTGGTTTCCATAAGTCTCGTAGGGGGCAAAGAAATAATGTGACCACTGCTCCAACCAGGTGTGAAGATATGAATAAAGTGAGGTTTTGTGTGGGGCTAGCAGTTCCTTTATTTAATGCAAATTGTTGCAGAAATCACCACAGCTAGAGCACATGAAGTTCTTTGATGTAGGGTTTATACATGTGAGCCCCATGCTTGTTATGGAAGACAGAGGAAAGTTTGTTCATTAATTCTGTGGTCCTGTGTTGGTTCCCATGTGTCTCTGAGGAGACAAAGAAATAATAGGATTATTGCTACCTCTGGCGTGTTGTGAGAGGTGATTACAATTTAAAATGAGGTTGTGCATGAGGCAGGCAACCCCTTTAGAAACAACCACTGCAACAGCACATGAATGCTTTGGTATAAGGGGACCAGCTGCCGTGGTTGTTCCATGCTCCTTAATTGAGCCAAAAGGGGAATGATGAAATGAACTCAAAGCACCAGCAGCCTTACATTCTTAGTTTAAGATATCAGCCTTACATTCTTAGTTTAAGATAGTTCTTGTACACCAGCAGTCTTAGTTTAAGATAGTTCTTGTACACCAGCAGCCTTACATTCTTAGTTTAAGATAGTTCTTGTACACCAGCAGCCTTACATTCTTAGTTGAAGATAGTTCTTGTACACCAGCAGCCTTACATTCTTAGTTTAAGATAGTTCTTGTACACCAGCAGCCTTACATTCTTAGTTGAAGATAGTTCTTGTACACCAGCAGCCTTACATTCTTAGTTTAAGATAGTTCTTGTACACCAGCAGCCTTACATTCTTAGTTTAAGATAGTTCTTGTACATCTGTAACACTAGCACACTTACCTTTTTATGTTTAACGTTTATCCTAGTGTCTGTTTTACATTTTAATGTAACCATTTGTAGCTGAAATATATGTACATGAAGCTAAACCAACTTAAAGTGATTTACTGTGTTAAAGTTTGTACGTTATTCAGTTCAGAAAATGTTGTCTTTAGGTGTGGGTGTCATTGATGGTTTGTTGTATGCTGTTGGTGGCCATGATGGTCCTCTGGTTAGGAAAAGTGTAGAGGCTTATAACCCTGAGACAAACTCATGGATGGCTGTGGCTGACATGCATATGAGCAGGAGAAATGCGGGTGAGAGGTCTTAGCCTTCATACTTTAATCTGTAACATACATTTTATCTGAACAATTTTCACTGTTATTTTTAGCATTGTCACAGCAATTTGATTTTATTATCTGAACGCTTAAGGTAACATTTAACTGTCAGGCCCTCAAG
Source organism: Oreohelix idahoensis (assembly GCA_024509875.1). Lineage (NCBI taxonomy): Eukaryota > Metazoa > Mollusca > Gastropoda > Stylommatophora > Oreohelicidae > Oreohelix > Oreohelix idahoensis. The sequence continues at coordinate 835,320 of JAMPIV010018340.1, read as the reverse complement.
TACTTTATTAATGCGGAACAGAAATTTACTATTCGTATTTGATGGCAACCTAATATGCGACTGAATACGAATGGTTCATTGAATGCACTATTCAGCACCGAATTGAATATTCAGTGCAGCCCTACTAGCTGTAGATTGGGTTATGAAAACATCGACATCACACAACAGAAATGGAATCTGACTAAACAGCTTGATGATCTGGATTTTGCTGATGACTTGGCTCTTCTGTCCCATAACCATAATCAGATGCAAGACAAAATGAAAATTCTCAATGAGAGGTCACAACAAGTGGGGCTGAAAATACACATAGATTGTGAGAATAAATGCAAGAAATTATAACAAGGTTGAACTTGAAGAAACACCACTAAAAGATGTAGAATCGTACACATATCTTGGCAAAGTTGGAGGGACAGACAGTGACATCAAAATAAGAATACAAAAAGCAAGAGGAGCTTTCATTGCATTGGGAAACATATGGAGAACAAGAGAAATCAAGTTCAACACGAAAATAAGAATCTTCAACTCAAATGTGAAGTCAGTCCTATTGTATGGCTCTGAGACATGGAGAGCAACAAAAACAACAACTAAAAAGCTACAGACTTTTATAAACGGGTGCTTGCGTAGAATAGAAGGACTGAAATGGTATGACAAAGTCACAAATGTGGAACTGATGACAAGAACCAGACAAGTGCCAGTGGAACAAGAGTTGAGAAGAAGACGCTGGCGATGGATAGGACACACATTGAGGAAACCTGTTGAAAGCATTACAAGGCAGTCCTTGTTCTGGAATCCACAGGGAAAGAGAGGCAGAGGTAGACAAAAACAAAACACATGGAGAAGAGAACTGGATACAGAGGTGAAAATGATGAGGAAAACTTGGGAAGAACTTAAGCAGATGGCATGGGACAGGAAGACTTGGCATGTGTTTGTTGAAGGATTATGCTCCTTGGGGAGCTAATGGGTATTGATTGATTGATTGTGTTACATTTACTTTGGCTGTTTAATCTTTTCAGTACTTAGATCCATTTCTATATCATCTATCAATCACCTTACTGGATATCTTCATAGTATTTTAAATTTACATTTGCTTTTATTAGACAAACAGTTTCTCTGGCACTAACATTTTAAAAAAAATAGAATGGTTTTTCCTTCCTTGTGATTACATTTATTTTATTTTTTATTTTATTGCTTAAGACTAATTTGTGATTGTGATGATCTAGTTCTTTTACTTTACTTTGACCTTTTTACTTTCTGTTGATCATATTGCCCATCTGTCTTCTGTATGGTGTCTTTGTGATATTATAACTTTCATTTGCTTTTCTTAAACTATTTTTTCTTTTTAATATTATCTGCTTAGTCAGCCTCTCCTTGCCATCCCACTTTTTGGCTCTGCTTGAGGTTGTTTCTTTGGTGACTAGCTGGTCTTGTCTGTAATCAAGTATGGCCTGGGAATATTCACACTGTCAGTATCACAATGTGAATGACTGGAATACATTCAGAATGAAGGGATGCGTATAGTCTTGGGCTGTACGCGAGATACCCCCCATTGTGATGATGCATAGTTTTTACCTTGTTCATGATTGTTCTCTTTATTTTTGTTTCTTTTCTTTATGAAATTATACTGTAAAAATAATTTCTTTTGTTACAGTGATATAACTTTTTGCTATCCTCAAAATGTTGTGCTTGTTTATAGTATGACATGCAACAGTTACTTTTATTATATTTTTTTTTCCATTCCAGGAGTTGTTGCCAATGCTAATAAACTGTATGTAGTTGGTGGTGATGATGGATCATCAAACCTTGGGTCTGTGGAAGTTTATGACCCAGCCACCAATAAGTGGACATTACTGCCATCGAGTATGATGACTGGACGTTCTTACGCTGGTGTCACTGTTATAGAGCGGCCCCTCTTGTAGATCTTATTTGGGTCATTGCTGTTGAGATATGTGAATCAAAGTGGAAAAAACATCGATACCAAGTGTTATTACTCTTGGAGAACACTAATGGTAGAAAGTAAATGATTTTAATATCTAAATAAGCGTCAACTATCAGTTTTTGTTCTCTTATTAACCATCTACCTTTTCAAGTGCAAAATATACTTTATAAAGGACATTCATCAGTACATCATATTATCAAGTTCAGAATATATTTTATATAAGAATTCATTCATGGATCATATTATCATGTTCAAGATATAATTTATAACTGATTCATTCAGAAATTAATTGAGAACTTCTAATCAGGGTTTCATTTTTAATCATAGTTGTTATTACAATTCATAGTTATAAAACTTGCTTTAAAACAAGTAAAGGGAAGGGTAAAAAACAAGACGTTTCAATAGATTGTGAATTTATTTTCTGTGTCAAGTTTTTTTGGGGGGTTTAATTTCCTTATGTTTCTTTATTCCTTCCTTATTTTAACATTTCTGCAGGTGTAAATAATGCAAAAATACAGAATTCACGAAGGTAACATGCTGAATGTATCTTTCTGGTGCTTTTTAAGTAATTGGAATCTTATTTGTTGAATACCATGGTGTATAAGTTGTGTAAGACAATATGTTTTTAGATCAGTTGTTCGCCTGGAAATTTGTTTTCAGTTGCTGGTATCATATGTACGAAAAGTCAGTGTTCTCAGTAATGGTGCAGTAAGGATGAAAGCTGGACAGTCTGGTGAAGCTCTGTGAGGGTGTGAAACATTTTTTGTCTGAAAATTTAGATTAGGAGCAAACCTCATTTCATTTTTCCTATTTAAGTGTCATGGCAGACAGGCATGGGTGATCCTGTCCCACCACAACTTACTATCTTTGATGTTCTTTGTGTCATCTGCTAGCAACTGTTAATGTGACATTTTCTCAGCAAATGTGTCAACCTCTGCCTTTTAAATTTTTTTATCAGTTTTGCCAGATGTTGCAGGGTGTTGTAACTTGCCCTTTGATTTTGTTTTATTAACTTAATTTATTTCAATTTTCTGTCCACTGAGAGTAATGTCTGGAAGATCTGCTCTGTGATGGAGTTGTTCAAGGAGCACCAAAGCAGACAGGTTTTGTTGAGATTGACCTTGGAACTGGTTTCATCGCACCATTTAGAAACTGCCTGAAGTGTCTCATGTATGCTTTTAACCATTTCATGTCTATCTGAACCAGTCCTGTAACCTTGGAGTAACATTCGATCGTGGACTATCATAAAAGCACCATGTTGATCAAATCATACAGAAGTGCAAGAGAGTTCTGGCAGCCTTAAAAACAATGGCTGTAGCGCACCTGGAGCAGAGACTACTGTCTCTCCTGTATCATCAGCTGGTCTTGTCTGTAATCAAGTATGGCCTGGGAATACTCAAGCTGTCAGTATCACAATGTGAACGACTGGAACGCATTCAAAATGAAGGGATGCGTATAGTCTTGGGCTGTACGTGAGATACCCCCCATTGTGATGATGCGGCACATGCTTGGATTGCTGTCAGTTAGATCCAGGTAAAAGCGTAAATGCGAGGAACAACAGACAAAAGGCATCCCCTGCATAGGAACATAACTGACATCAAAGGAGCAAGAATAAAGAGGGGGATGTCATGGATGGCGCAGGCAGAGGAGACTATTAGACAGGTGTCCACAGTTAAAAATATATTCAAGGGAAATGAGTGGAGTAAGTCAGATGAGAGCTGGATGGATACCAGCAAGTCATCACCAGCCTTGGTAGAGAGTGCAGAACTTGGGCCAATGGGAGAGCAGAGCTGGAAATTGATCAGCTTGTAAATGTTTATGCTGGGGATGATGATGCCATTGTGTACACTGATAGGTCTGTAATCCGTGGTAATAAATCAGGGTGGGGGCTTAAGAGCAGAACCGTCGCTGAACATAGCCGGGCTTACATGATAACAACCTCCAGCATGAGAATGGAGGTAGAGGCAGTTACTGCTACCTTAAGATGGCTGTCTGAGACTTTATTAACAAAGGCGGTTATTGTATCAGACTCACAATCCATGCTTCAAAAGGTCCAAAGTGGATGGCTGTGGCATGAATGGAAAACCTCCATAAAAGCATTGAATCTTCAAGAACTGATATGGATCTACTGTCCTGGTCATGCAGGGGTACGTGGCAGTGAAAGAGCTGACAGACAAGCTTCAAGAGCACCCATAGAAGGTGAATTGAACATGGATAAGAGAGAAATACTGAAGGCAATTCATGATCGGCTTTTAGAGAATGACACTTCCATCGATGAATCATCAAGGCTAAGACTGTTGGAATTTGGAATCAAACGTAAGACCAGCAGGGATGGACATATGAGATGACGCTTCCGGCATGTATACAACCAATGCGCAACAGGAACAATTAGCATTCATTCTCTTCGACATTTGCTGAGGGAGACTGAGAACCTATGGGTTTGCCTGGATTGCAGTGACATCGATTCTGATTAACATCAACTTAATTTAGCATAGGTGGTCTGGTTCAGTGTATGATTTTTAAGAGTATTTCTAATTATTTTTGAAACTTGTGGTCATTGTTAAGTGTATACAGTTGTGTGACTTATTTTGTAGTGTAGTTTTGCATATTTTTCAGTGCGTGGTGAAAGTTCAGAGATTGTTGTTAGATCTGAAACAGTTGTTTAAATATTGCAAGTTTTCTTATAACCAGTAAATTGATCTTGAGTGGTAGGCCAAACCTTTGAGTGGACACGTCTGTTTGGCAGTGACTGGTGTTTGAATAATGACATACACTGACTTGATTTGCTAGAATAGTTATGTGTTATTAGAGTTGTATATAATCTATATGTATAAAAGATATATAATTTGTGAATTTTAGTCTAGATGTGTAAGGGGAAGGAGGTAAAGAAATGTTACAAAATACCAGTTTAAAACAATGTAATCCAGGAAAAATTTAAAAAGTGTCAGTATTTGTGTTGTATTGTTCAGGTGTAGATGTTCTTAGGCTTTAGTGGAAAATATCCTCATAATTGAGTCTGATATATTTTTCACATTTTTTAAAAATTTGCTTTGTGATATGAGAGAAGCTGATTTGTGATGATAACTGCACGTTCATTTTGGTTGTGTGCACCTTCGATGAATGTCTTGTTGAGTTAACTTGCAGATTGTTTTTGTGGTACACCATCACTTTTATGGTAACTTTAACCTAAAATTTGTATCAAGATATATTTATAGATTGTAGTATACAACTGGGCGGTGCTAGTAAATTTGAAGGTGCCATTTTTAGTATCATACATTCTGTCCCTGCCCTTTGCTGTGTTGGGCACATAAGTCTGTGACTAATGCTTCAGTTCATCTGTCCCTGCCCTTTGCTGTGTTGGGCACATAAGTCTGTGACTAATGCTTCAGTTCATCTGTTCTTTCTTATTGGTTTTTTAATCTCTTCCAGGAATGTTCTTCATTCCTTATTTTATGTGCCTCTTCTCTATGTTTTCTTCTCTTTCCCCAGATTTGTCCTGTTCTATAACACAATCTGGTGGGTTACGTTATCATCTATTTCAGTATTTGTGAAAATAATATTGTCTGTCAAAATGTAATTTACTGAAGTGAACTAGTAATAAATATTACAAGAGATGTACAGCGTGGGATATTAATGCAAATGTTATGAGAGATTCATGAATATGGTGAAATATTTTAAAATATGCTGCGAGATTAGTGAATATTGATTGAAGAATACAGAGTTCAACATGAAAATCTTGCAGAGCCTAACAGTTAACTTTAATTTCTGGATAAGAGCAAATAATATACAAAACAAAAACAACAATATGCACATGTATAAAACCAATACATTCACTTTTGTTGTCTGCTTCATTTTGTTTAGGCTATAATTCCTCGCTTAAATGCTTCATTTTGTATAGGTTTTTCCCCCTCTTTAAACAAGATGTTCATCATATGCTATGCTTCATGGCTGTATAAACAGGGTGCCTAGGAGCTTACGATGAACAGTGTCCATAGTCTGGTCGGCATGTTATTTGGAGGCACATAAATGATAACGTTTTGAAGGAAAAAAATACATCATTGAATAGCTTGAAAACTTTGATTTGGAGATCATCTTGAAGTACTATGCCCTGTGGCGTAGGAGATCATGTCTCTCTACAACTGTCTCCAGTACTATTAATCAATTATGTTATTGACTTCTTTCCATGCCATGATGTCATACTGTCCAGTTTCTGCTCTCTTTGTCTTCCTGTCTCTTAATTGTTGTTACGATATATTCCAGCTTTCCTCTTCTCATAATATGCCAAAAGAAAGTGTACTGCTTCTATCTAACTTGTGAAATAAACTTCCTTTGCGCATTGGCCTCTTTCAGGATATCTTAATTACCCTTTTGAGCATTCAGTTTCAATTAATCTAATTCTGAAGTTTCAAGAAGACTTAGAAATTGTGCTATTTAAAAAATATGTATAACTTATGCAGGTAGAAAACCCAAGTTTTACTGTAACATTTCTTTTTCTTTCGCATTCAAGACTCTTCTTCTTCATAACTTTGTACTTCTTCATAACTTTGTACTTCTTCATAACTTTGTACTTCTTCAAGACTATGACCCAGAGTAGTTGATCCCTATCAGGAAGCCAGTGCCACAGCATTTAATGTGCTGTAGCAGTCGTTGTTTCTGTGGTGTGAACTGGGTGGTGTTAGATGTTGATGGCTGTCACACACTCTTGTGGTTACCCAGACTTGGCACATAAGGGATGTTCAGGTATGACTTTTGATACACTAACTTGAGAGACACCACTGATAGGTAACTTCAACTCCAGACGATTAAACAGTCATCTTTTAATGCTTGGGCTCTTCTTTTTACAATTTCTGCAGGTGATGTAAACTGTGCATTTGAAGTCTAAGATAGCACCTCAGTATCAGATACTTAAGCTGGCTTGATGGATAACAAATATTGATCTATCAAATAGTCAATTCATTATGAGCAAGATTATATATGAAAACGCAGATTGGGAGTTGCTCATTGAGAGGTTAAAATAACTTTCTTAAAATGTCCAGACTCTAGTACTTTTGGCCGTTGGTGAATATCCTAAATGATTATTCTACCTAACTATCTTCGACTGTGTCTCCATGGATGCATCCTTAACATGCTGTCAATCAGACATGTCAATCATATGTACGGGTATGTATGCTTGTACTCTAACACACAGATGTCACATTCCTATGACTGAATAATTTACTGGCCTGTCTCGTTACAGACAAATACTACCTGTCCCCATATTACTGATTGTAAATGTCCTGAAATAAACTGAAAAACACCTGGCACCTTTTCGGGTACATGCGGAAACAGCACGCATTGCACCATGAAAGCCAAATTAAACACTGATTAAAATAACACGCTTTTCATGGTGCATTGTTCAGCGTGTTCGAAATATTCACACCAGCTTTTCAGGAAAATATGGACATGACATGCATTGCACTGTGCTTTTAGTGAACATCATCTTGAGTACAAATTATAATCATTCCATATAGAGGTCAGTAATTTACTTTTTTTTTTTTTTTTTTTTTGATATCACAGATCTCTTCTCAAGTAACCCATCAAGAAATGAAGGTTAAGTTTAATAACTTAGTTTCATAATAACAAATCCTCATAATACCCCTTTTCATATTTTTTTTTTTTAAACTTTAAAGACAGGACTGAATTTTTTTTTTTATATAAATCATCACAAGTAGTAATTAAGGCATCAGTTTAGGGCCTAACAAGAACCGCGGTAGTGCAGTGGTTAGTGTACTGGCTTTCTGGCTCCAGTGGTCCATGGTTCAATCCCCAGTTGAGAAGGGATTTTTTAGACCATAAACGGCTCCTGGGCAACCCAGCCTCATTAAATGGGTACCAGAGCAACTCTGGGAAAGTTAAAGCGGCCGGCGTGATGCTGACCACATCACCCCTAGTGTGCCGATGGTCAAGAAAATATGGGCCTAACACCATATTCCCAATATGCCTCAATGAGCATGTAACGGGATCCTTTACCTTTTAGGGCCTAACGAAACCAGCCTTCCTGTCATCATCTGGAGACATCTGTGATTTTAGGTTTTACTTTGACAATCAAAGTACACAGACAATCATTTTATCATGTAAGTGTATACCAGAAGCAGCCTATTCTCATGGTCAGCTTTATGTAACGCCCATGTGAGGAAGGAACCCAGACAGTCTGAAAGTGTATATTCAGGACATAGGCTATCAAAGTAACCATTTTTTTACAATAAAATGTAGTGGTTAAATAGATGTTATGTATTTAGTCAAATTACCTATTCCAACACCTCAGTGTTAGATCTAAATGTGTTGCAGATGTTGAAAGTTGTTTAAAGTGTTGGCTTTAATTCTTTTTCTTTTCCCTCGTACTGAATAAGAGTTGAATGCTGTTGTTACTGCTCTGGAGCAGTCATATGGTATGAGTCTAGTGGTTTCTCCTAGTTCTTGTCTATTGTTTTGTCATTGTGTAAATATATAGTACAACCCACAAAAGCCAGATCCAAACCTCAGAAATGAGGTATCTGAGGAAAGTGGTTGAAGTAACAAGAAGAGACATGGTCCGCAACCAGACGATCCGTCATGGCCTAAAATCCCATCCGCTGTAGACCCAAATAGAACAGTCCCAACTAAGATGGTTTGGCCATGTCTGCAGAATGGGAGAAGATCGGCTACCACGACAAGCATGGGAAACAAAGAGCCAGGGATCCAGACCTCCAGGACGACCCAGAGTCCGCTGGGAGGACAACATTAGACAATCTTTGAAGGACCGAGGACTAGAATGGAACCAGGCCAGGAAGAAGACAGCTGATAGAATGGTCTGGCGCTCTCTCTTCCAAACCTCTACACCTCACGGTAGAAGGGGAACGACTAAGTAAGTAAGTAAGTAAGTAAATATATAGAATACTTCAGTTAGTGTTACCAGAGTGCTGTTCTGTCAGTTATGATACATTGAATTACTTGATTAATCAAACGCTTGGAAACAAAATCGTTTCCCTAAAATGATAGAAAATATTCCTGGAATTGAAAGTAAAAAGAGCCAAACTGCAACAGATAGAAAATCCATAACGACAAAATACATAGAGAAACATTATCCACGCAACACCTGGACCCATGCATACACAGATGGATCAGCAACAAATGCAACAGAAAATGGAGGTGGGGGTGTCTTTCTGACCTTAAGCACTGGTGCAGAAAAAAGGCTGTCAGTGGCGACAGGACGATTCTCCAGCAACGTCAGAGCAGAGGCAGAGGCCTTGAAAACTGCAGCAGAGGTTATATTGACAGAAGAAACGGCAGAGAGACAAGTTGCTTTCTTTACTGATGCACAGTCAGTAATTGCAAAGTTGAAAAGACAAAATAATACAGACCTGGATGATCTCAGAGTAGTTCTCCACAAACTTTGTCAACAATTCAAAAGTGTTGTGATCCAGTGGATCCCATCTCATTGTAACATCGCCGGCAATGAAGAGGCTGACAGAATGGCAAAAGAAGGTTCACATCTACCTCAGCCTGATGCAAGCATAACTTTTGAGGAGGCAAAGAGTTTTATCAGAATCAGTTACAGAAACAAATGGAATGTAGAACATCCAGGGCACACACAGAATGATGCTTACTACCAGCTCCACAGAAGAGAACAAGTGGTAATCTTCAGACTCCGCACTGGCCACAACAGATTGAGATACCATCTATTCAACAAGCTAAAGATAGGAACTACGGTAGATCAGTGTAACTGTGGCACTGATAAAATGACTGCTGAACATCTGCTTCAAAGTTGCCCCTTATATGTGGTACAGAGAAAGTGCATATGGCCGACGCCAGCTCCTTTCATGGAAAAGCTTTACGGGGATTCAAATAGCCTCAAACTGACTACTGCTTTCTTTGAGAACATTCAAGTGGACGTCTGAGAGTGTACGAATAAGAAGAAGAAGAAACGCTGCGATTCGACTTCTTCAAATTCCTCAGTTTGTCCTAACACTGGACAATACTTTTAGTACCTTGGTCAGTCCTAGGCCTCTTGATCCAGGAATCCTCATCACAGGATCAAAAGATGACTTACATGCCAATGCCCCATCTGAGGTGTGATAATCAACCACACTATCCTCTCATTACACTGCTTCATAGACTACTGCTCTGTGAAAGAAAGTGTCCTGACTTGACACAGGACTATTGTTAAATATCCTTTCTCCCAAATAGTCAAGTAGGGGATCAGTGTACATATTTAAAACTAAAAATTCATTCTTATGGAAGTACTTATATTTGTCTGGTACCTCTAGTGGAAAAATAGACGTTTATAATAATTATTGCTTCAGTAATCTTTTTATCATTGAACTACTCATTTGATTGTAACTAATTATCTGACTGCCCTGCGGTGCTCCAGGGGGTCTCTGAAAAGACGGAAAAAAAAGAATAGTACTACTGCACCCTCCGGTATGTCATACTAGGTGACTAATATGGTATGTCATACTAGGTGACTAATATGGTATGTCATACTAGGTGACTAATATGGTATGTCATACTAGGTGACTAATATGGTATGTCATACTAGGTGACTAATATGGTATGTCATACTAGGTGACTAATATGGTATGTCATACTAGGTGACTAATATGGTATGTCATACTAGGGGACTAATATGGTATGTCATACTAGGTGACTAATATGGTATGTCATACTAGGTGACTAATATGGTATGTCATACTAGGTGACTAATATACGGTTGTGTGGGGAGCTGGCTACCTCATCTTGTAAAACAGTTGTCACAGAAACCAACAGCTGTGAGAGTTTGTGAATGTGGTGTAAGTGTCCTACAAATGGACCAGCTTCAGTGTTGGCCCCCATGCTCCGTTAGGCGTGCAAATAAAAATGACAGTGATGAGTTATCTCCCGATCCAACTACAGGTTGTCAAAGTCTGCATTATTCAAGGACCAGTGACTCATACTCACGTTTTAAACAGTGAATTTATACTACTGATATTGTTCCTGTTCTAACTGGCTTATAGCTACAGTTGTCCTCGGTTGTTAACTTTCATGAAGTTTTTCACATGGCTTGTCAGATCATTTTATCAGATGCTTGCTTTAACCTTTATAAATTTCTCTAATAAATACAGCTCCAAGGTGTCTGTATTTTTTATGGATTAGTATATCACCTTTGGGAATGACCAATTTATGTTCAAAATATCTATCCCCATTTCAGTGAACTTACATCTTCTCAACTATTCTGTCTTCTAGTCTGCTGCTTGCTAATGCATCCTGCCTCATGTATTATTTAGTTTTACATGATGATGTTGCTTGTCCGTGCACAACCTCATCACTGTTGCCCCTTGAGATGTACGTAGTGGGAGACCCTCCATTAAGTGTATCAGACTGCACCTCCAAGACCCCCGTTAAGCGTATCTGGCTGCGAAAAACAATTTTTTTTTTTGGCTTTTGAGTTTAAGATGCTTATTACACAATTCATACATTTGAAGTACACCACACAGCTTGTTTGAAATTTGTGAGATTTTCCAACTGTTAGTGAAGGTCATAAATTCTGCTTAATGTCATTCAGAATATTGTCATCACCTTGTATTTTTTATCACTTAATTTGACATATTTTTTTTAAAGGAATGTATCATAAATTGAAAAGTGCAATATCAGTATTATGTCAGGGTGATTTTATGGTTTGTTTGTTTGTTTTTCTTTCCTATTTTTCTTAAACTTTTCCTTTTTATTTTAGGGGAGGGTGTCTTAAATACAATAAGTGGTCATCTAATTTCACATGCCTGTTACTTTAAATCTATTATCTATATTTTAGTACAAATGTTGTTATATAATATACCAAACCTTTGTTTCTGCTATATAAGTCGGGTTGTATCTTTGCATCTGCTGTATGGTGTTATGTACTGAAACTTGCTGGACACTGCTCCCAAATTGTTCAGCTTTTCGTTTTAACATGTTTATTAACTTTTTTTTTTTTTTAAATTTAAAAATGTTAAGGTGGTAACTCAAATAAGGTTAACAATAATTAACCGCATTATCCACTAAAGTTGTTAGTTTCAGTTTTGTCTTAATTTCAGCTGTTAGTTTCAGCCCCATATGTTGTGCCATGAAAATCAAGTGTTCGTGTGAGACAGTATTGTTATGATAATATGTTGGGATGTACATATGAACCTTTGAAACCTGTGGAGTATAGTCTGGGACAGAGTTAGAGAATATGTGATGCTGTTAATTATGTGTGTTACCTTAACATTGTCAAGTACGAGGTTGTGAGTGAGAGCTGAAAAGCACTGTGGTGCGTTAACAGTATTTGTAATCATATTTGACATCAATAAACTTTGTTATGTTTATTACTGGTATTTTAGTTTGTTATGTTTTGTTTGTGTGTCCGTATCAAAGTGATTAGAGTGCTATTTTTTTTATAGCCTATTACATCAAAAGTACCAGGTTCAAAACATGTTGGCGCCATGCTCTACCCAGTATAGTGAAGTCTTTAACATTTCACTCCCCTGTGGAAGTTTCTGCTATGAGACTACCTTGTATGTTTTGTTGAAGTATCCTAGACTGATGCTATCTTTGCTCCTGGTATCCTGGACTGATGCTGTCTTTGCTCCTGGTATCCTAGACTGATGCTTTCTTTGGTCCTGGTATCCTAGACTGATGCTGTCTTTGGTCCTGGTATCCGAGACTGATGCTGTCTTTTCTCCTGGTATCCTAGACTGATGCTTTCTTTGCTCCTGGTATCCTAGACTGATGCTATCTTTGCTCCTGGTATCCTAGACTGATGCTATCTTTGTTCCTGGTATCCTAGACTGATGCTTTCTTTGCTCCTGATATCCTAGACTGATGCTGTCTTTGGTCCTGGTATCCTAGACTGATGCTGTCTTTTCTCCTGGTATCCTAGACTGATGCTGTCTTTGGTCCTGGTATCCTAGACTGATGCTTTCTTTGCTCCTGGTATCCTAGATGGATGCTATCTTTGCTCCTGGTATCCTAGACTGATGCTGTCTTTGCTCCTGGTATCCTAGACTGATGCTTTCTTTGGTCCTGGTATCCTAGACTGATGCTTTCTTTGGTCCTGGTATCCTAGACTGATGCTTTCTTTGCTCCTGGTATCCTAGACTGATGCTGTCTTTGGTCCTGGTATCCTAGACTGATGCTGTCTTTGGTCCTGGTATCCTAGACTGATGCTGTCTTTGGTACTGGTATCCTAGACTGATGCTTTCTTTGGTCCTGGTATCCTAGACTGATGCTGTCTTTGCTCCTGGTATCCTAAACTGATGCTTTCTTTGCTCCTGGTATCCTAGACTGATGCTTTCTTTGCTCCTGGTATCCTAGACTGATGCTTTCTTTGGTCCTGGTATCCTAGACTGATGCTGTCTTTGGTCCTGGTATCCTAGACTGATGCTGTCTTTGGTCCTGGTATCCTAGACTGATGCTTTCTTTGCTCCTGGTATCCTAGATGGATGCTATCTTTGCTCCTGGTATCCTAGATGGATGCTATCTTTGCTCCTGGTATCCTAGACTGATGCTTTCTTTGGTCCTGGTATCCTAGACTGATGCTGTCTTTGGTCCTGGTATCCTAGACTGATGCTGTCTTTGCTCCTGGTATCCTAGACTGATGCTGTCTTTGGTCCTGGTATCCTAGACTGATGCTTTCTTTGCTCCTGGTATCCTAGATGGATGCTATCTTTGCTCCTGGTATCCTAGACTGATGCTGTCTTTGCTCCTGGTATCCTAGACTGATGCTTTCTTTGCTCCTGGTATCCTAGACTGATGCTGTCTTTGGTCCTGGTATCCTAGACTGATGCTTTCTTTGCTCCTGGTATCCTAGATGGATGCTATCTTTGCTCCTGGTATCCTAGACTGATGCTGTCTTTGCTCCTGGTATCCTAGACTGATGCTTTCTTTGGTCCTGGTATCCTAGACTGATGCTTTCTTTGGTCCTGGTATCCTAGACTGATGCTTTCTTTGCTCCTGGTATCCTAGACTGATGCTGTCTTTGGTCCTGGTATCCTAGACTGATGCTGTCTTTGTCCTAGACTGATGCTTTCTTTGGTCCTGGTATCCTAGACTGATGCTTTCTTTGCTCCTGGTATCCTAGACTGATGCTATCTTTGCTCCTGGTATCCTAGACTGATGCTTTCTTTGGTCCTGGTATCCTAGACTGATGCTTTCTTTGGTCATGGTATCCTAGACTGATGCTTTCTTTGGTCCTGGTATCCTAGACTGATGCTTTCTTTGCTCCTGGTATCCTAGACTGATGCTTTCTTTGGTCCTGGTATCCTAGACTGATGCTGTCTTTGGTCCTGGTATCCTAGACTGATGCTGTCTTTCCTCCTGGTATCCTAGACTGATGCTTTCTTTGGTCTTGGTATCCTAGACTGATGCTTTCTTTGGTCTTGGTATCCCAGTTGGTGCAATATTGATTTGACTATCTTATAACCATGTGAAAGGTTGCTGCATGACTTACACAACACACAGTTTGTGAATACATCGATGCCTCGTTCTGTTTAAGACATTTCTGTGAGAAGACCTTTGAATATACTTGGTAACGAAATATGCAATATTTTTTTCCGTAGATCAGGTGAAAACCCTCAATGAAATAGACAAGGCTAGCTCAGATATACTTTAGAAGACCATGGAATTCAAGGACAACATCTGAATAATATGAGAGCTATTTAGGGGTCGTCCACATATGATGTCACATGGGGGGTTGTCTTAACATTTTTGATGATGGGGGGAGACATGCTTTCTTTGGTCCTGGTATCCTAGACTGATGCTTTCTTTGCTCCTGGTATCCTAGACTGATGCTTTCTTTGGTCATGGTATCCTAGACTGATGCTTTCTTTTCTCCTGGTATCCTAGACTGATGCTTTCTTTGTTCCTGGTATCCTAGACTGATGCTTTCTTTGTTCCTGGTATCCTAGACTGATGCTTTCTTTGCTCCTGGTATCCTAGACTGATGCTTTCTTTGCTCCTGGTATCCTAGACTGATGCTTTCTTTTCTCCTGGTATCCTAGACTGATGCTTTCTTTGCTCCTGGTATCCTAGACTGATGCTTTCTTTGCTCCTGGTATCCTAGACTGATGCTTTCTTTGCTCCTGGTATCCTAGACTGATGCTTTCTTTGCTCCTGGTATCCTAGATTGATGCTTTCTTTGCTCCTGGTATCCTAGACTGATGCTTTCTTTGGTCATGGTATCCTAGATTGATGCTTTCTTTGCTCCTGGTATCCTAGATTGATGCTTTCTTTGCTCCTGGTATCCTAGACTGATGCTTTCTTTGGTCCTGGTATCCTAGATTGATGCTTTCTTTGCTCCTCGTATCCTAGACTGATGCTTTCTTTGGTCCTGGTATCCTAGATTGATGCTTTCTTTGCTCCTGGTATCCTAGACTGATGCTTTCTTTGGTCATGGTATCCTAGACTGATGCTGTCTTTGGTCATGGTATCCTAGACTGATGCTTTCTTTTCTCCTGGTATTCTAGACTGATGCTTTCTTTGTTCCTGGTATCCTAGACTGATGCTTTCTTTGCTCCTGGTATCCTAGACTGATGCTTTCTCTGGTCCTGGTATCCTAGACTGATGCTTTCTTTGCTCCTGGTATCCTAGACTGATGCTTTCTTTGCTCCTGGTATCCTAGACTGATGCTTTCTTTGCTCCTGGTATCCTAGACTGATGCTTTCTTTGGTCCTGGTATCCTAGATTGATGCTTTCTTTGCTCCTGGTATCCTAGACTGATGCTTTCTTTGGTCATGGTATCCTAGACTGATGCTGTCTTTGGTCATGGTATCCTAGACTGATGCTTTCTTTGCTCCTGGTATCCTAGACTGATGCTTTCTTTGTTCCTGGTATCCTAGACTGATGCTTTCTTTGCTCCTGGTACCCTAGATTGATGCTTTCTTTGCTCCTGGTATCCTAGACTGATGCTTTCTTTGCTCCCGGTATCCTAGACTGATGCTGACTGATGCTGTCTTTGCTCTTTGCTGGTATCCTAGACTGATGCTTCTTTGGTCCTGGTATCCTAGACTGATGCTTTCTTTGGTCCTGGTATCCTAGACTGATGCTTTCTTTGCTTTGGTCCTTTCTATCCTAGACTGATGCTTTCTTTGCTCCTGGTAACCTAGACTGATGCTTCTTTGGTCCCTGGTATCCTAGACTAATGCTTTCTTTGCTCCTGGTATCTCCTGGTATCCTAGACTGATGCTTTCTTTGCTCCTGGTATCCTAGACTGATGCTTTCTTTGCTCCTGGTATCCTAGACTGATGCTTTCTTTGGTCCTGGTATCCTAGATTGATGCTTTCTTTGCTCCTGGTATCCTAGACTGATGCTTTCTTTGGTCATGGTATCCTAGACTGATGCTGTCTTTGGTCATGGTATCCTAGACTGATGCTTTCTTTGCTCCTGGTATCCTAGACTGATGCTTTCTTTGTTCCTGGTATCCTAGACTGATGCTTTCTTTGCTCCTGGTACCCTAGATTGATGCTTTCTTTGCTCCTGGTATCCTAGACTGATGCTTTCTTTGCTCCCGGTATCCTAGACTGATGCTGTCTTTGGTCCTGGTATCCTAGACTAATGCTTTCTTTGCTCCTGGTATCCTAGACTGATGCTGTCTTTGGTCCTGGTATCCTAGACTGATGCTTTCTTTGGTCCTGGTATCCTAGACTGATGCTTTCTTTGCTCCTGGTACCCTAGATTGATGCTTTCTTTTCTCCTGGTATCCTAGACTGATGCTTTCTTTGCTCCTGGTATCCTAGACTGATGCTGTCTTTGGTCCTGGTATCCTAGACTAATGCTTTCTTTGCTCCTGGTATCCTAGACTGATGCTGTCTTTGGTCCTGGTATCCTAGACTGATGCTGTCTTTGGTCCTGGTATCCTAGACTGATGCTTTCTTTGCTCCTGGTATCCTAGACTGATGCTTTCTTTGCTCCTGGTATCCTAGACTGATGCTTTCTTTGCTCCTGGTATCCTAGACTGATGCTTTCTTTGGTCCTGGTATCCTAGACTGATGCTGTCTTTGGTCCTGGTATCCTAGACTGATGCTGTCTTTGGTCCTGGTATCCTAGACTGATGCTTTCTTTGTTCCTGGTATCCTAGACTGATGCTTTCTTTGGTCCTGGTATCCTAGATTGATGATTTCCTTGCTCCTGATATCCTAGACTGATGCTTTCTTTGTTCCTGGTATCCTAGACTGATGCTTTCTTTGTTCCTGGTATCCTAGACTGATGCTTTCTTTGCTCCTGGTATCCTAGATTGATGCTTTCTTTGGTCCTGGTATCCTAGATTGATGATTTCCTTGCTTCTGGTATCCTAGACTGATGCTTTCTTTGTTCCTGGTATCCTAGACTGATGCTTTCTTTGTTCCTGGTATCCTAGACTGATGCTTTCTTTGCTCCTGGTATCCTAGATTGATGCTTTCTTTGCTCCTGGTATCCTAGATTGATGCTTTCTTTGGTCATGGTATCCTAGACTGATGCTTTCTTTTCTCCTGGTATCCTAGACTGATGCTTTCTTTGCTCCTGGTATCCTAGACAGATGCTTTCTTTGTTCCTGGTATCCTAGACTGATGCTTTCTTTGCTCCTGGTATCCTAGACTGATGCTGTCTTTGGTCCTGGTATCCTAGACTGATGCTGTCTTTGCTCCTGGTATCCTAGACTGATGCTGTCTTTGCTCCTGGTATCCTAGACTGATGCTGTCTTTGCTCCTGATATCCTAGACTGGTGCTTTCTTTGGTCCTGAATAATATGAGAGCTATTTAGGGGTCGTCAACATATGATGTCACGCGGGGGGGGGGGGGGGGGGGGCGTCTAACATTTTTTGACGATGGGGGGAGGGGGGTTGTGGTGTCTTGTAAGGCAGCAACGAACTGCTTCCACTTTGCTCGGTTGGTCAGCCATCCGTCGTGCACTGCCCCAGTTCTGGTTCATTCTTTGCATCTCGGCCTCACACAGTTCTCCGCCAAGCTGTTTTGGTCAGCCTCTCTTTCACTTTCCTTCAGGGGTCCATAGTACAGCTGTTCTTTCCATCTTCATAGTCTACTTTTATCCGAAAGCGTTAACAACTCCCTCGTGGACGACTTCTCTTCTTCTTCCGTCCTTAGCCACCGACTGTCAAAGCAGTCAGTGGCCATTACGCCTAGTGGCATCTTAGGGCAACAGCAGATAGGTTTTCTTTGCCATTGTTTCCCATCACGCCTATTGGCGTCTTTAGGGCAACGGCAAATCATTCCATCTGCTGTTGTTTCCGTAATCGAAGTGACTGGCATTAATATAATAATCTCATCTGAAATATTGGATAATTGTGATAACTTTTAACTGGTTTCAATTGTTTTTAATTATACATTTCATTTTTTAATTATATACATGCATATCTCGAAGATATTGCGGGTTAGGTTCCAGACCATCGCAATAAAGCGAATATCACAATAAAGCGGGTCACACCCATTTTTTTGGCTTCCTAGTGCATATAAACGCCTAAAATCATGTTTACATTATGTCTATTAAGTGCGCAATAGCGCTAGGTCTTAAAAAAAACGATGTACTGTAAAATTAAAAATACTTTATTGCTTTAAAAAAAAAAATGCTAACCTTCAACGTCTGAGTCTTCAGCAAATCGTAATCTTTTTGCTGGTGGAGAGCCAAAATCTGTCGGAAGAAGAAGGCACGTTCTAATAAATAAACATGAATAATTTGAAAAATAAAAGCGCAATATCTGCGAAGAGCAATAAAGTGAGGTATTCCCGTAATTTTACAGACCTTCCAACAGATGATGTTTATCTGGAAGTAATGTATCTCTAGTTCGTTCAATGGAGAAACATCTTACTTTGCCGTAGAAACTAATAACGATGAGAAATCATTCACTGATGACAACTTCAGTTTTTAACTCTTGAATTTGTGTTGATTTTCTCTCGTTTAACATTATTTTATGAAACTTTTACGTAAGGAAGAACTGAATTTCTTGGTGTGTTTACTTTACATTTAACTTATTTGTTATTGTTTGAAGTTAAATGAAGCCAAAGTAAGCGATATTTTTAAAATAAATTTAGCAACACTTTTTGTTAAAGCTGATTCCATACCACTTAATTTTTTAAATTTATATACTGTTTAATTAGACATTATTTTACATGAAAGATTGTTATTTTTTCTGCACTAGTTAACTAATTTACATTCTCCCTTTTCAATAGTTGGGAGCCGCGGTAGCACAGTGGTTAGTGCTGTGGCCGTTGGCATATATTCTAACGATGATAATATGCTGATATGTAGGTGGGTATAGTGGATTCGTTTCGCTACCCTAGCAGAAGGCAGTTGTGATGATAAGTTACTCTGATAAACCTTGACAATACAACATCATTGTGACAAACAGATGATTGATGGTCTAACATCTGATGGACATATCTCACACCAACAGCGGTGCATCAAAATGTGAGATTTTATTTACATGTATGAGCAGCAACAGTTGAAATATGATATTATGCCCAACCTTTCCTTGAGGCTGGCCAAAAAGTTTTCATAGGTCATTTTCATTCTCATCATGCAGTTATCTCCATACTCGCTGTTCCTATACTCTATCTCTTTAATAGCTAGTGAAACTACTTGATATATCTATAGCAAAACTGGTCTACTGTCACAGATAGTTTATTGATCATAAATTGCCTATATCCTCTTCTTTTTCTTTCACCCGTATCCTCTATTTTATTATCACTCTTTACCTTTTTCCTGTATTTTTCGCATCCATTCGTTTGCGAAAACAAATATTTTCTTCCCCATTCTCAACTTTACCGTTTTCTTTCTCATACTGGTAAACGCATTTATGACATAACGTGTCAGAGAGAGAGAGCGTTAAAATGCATTCTATTGCATTAGGTGACAGTGGACGAAACTGTGAATATATTCGTCTGGCCAGACATAGGAGCAGACATATGTCTACAGCATTCCCTGCACCAGACGAAATACACTGTGAATATTCGCTTTCGCCAGACCTATAGGCGACAAAGTTGTCTGCATTTTCACCTGCCACAACGAGTTGCATCGGCTGAGCGCTTAGGTGAGGCGCGATAGCCGACATCTCCTCGGCGCAGTTTGAGACATTTGTCTGGAAATCCCAGCTGACAAGGCACTCACTGTTGGCCTGGTCAGCGTAAGGTGTGAAAACGCACGAGTGTCTGTTACTACTATGTTTGACGTTACTACTGATACGTCTGTTATTGGTCAACCATTGATAATTACTCACTTAATAGTTTAATGGCTATTTATGGTCATGCGTGACTATAATCACGCCTACTGTTCTCCTACCGTGTTAAATGTTGTAGTGAGTGTGCGTGGTGCATTCACACGCCACAGATACACACATCAGAGGCATGGAATGGTGTAACGGCAGGTGTACTGTTAATAACGTTTATTTACACCACAACACGTTCATGAAATACACAGAATACACAGTCACAATTAAGTACAAGTCATAGCAATACAATAATACAGTACTCCAGTCACATCTCCACTTCTCATAATCATGAGCGCCATATAATCTTACTACTGAATCCTCTCAGCAGCGGTCGGCATCCCCGTGCTAATATAATGAATTCCTCAAATATGCCTAGCAACGGTCGGCATCCCCGTGCTAATATAATGAATTCCTCAAATATGCCTCATCAAAGACGCTCTCAACATAGGCGCTCTAATGTAAATAATAAATGGCCTCTCCAACGATGCTTCCAACATCAGCATCACAATAAACAGACAATGGATCCCTTTTCCCAGCAACGGTTTATCCTCGCCGTGCTGACAATAATAAAATCCTCAAATATGCCTCATCAAAGACGCTCTCAACATTGGCGCTTTAATGTATGTGTGGATCCTCTCAATGATAATGATGGCCTCTCAAATATGCTTCATCAAAGACGCTCTCAACCTTGGCGCTTTAATATAACTGTGGATCCTTTCAATAATAACAATTGCCTCCTCAAATATCATATAGATCCGGTTAGCCAACGGACATCATCCTCGCCGTGCTAACTACATCAATGGTGAATACTTTCGGCAACTTCTCGCAAGACTGCACTCCCTGGCAATCTGCAGTAATCTCGCCTTCACTCATCTTGACATTTATATATACAAACAAATGTCCTGGATCCTTACCTCTTCAAAATACTCACAAACACAATTCTCCAATAAACTCTGAAATTATAGGCCTACACAAATAATGGCCTCAAACTTTTGCACTGCGCAGGCATTCTCAAAACACACACTGTAGAACCGACCTCTCCCGTCGGTACCCAAAAACAGACTGCAATTAGTTCACACACTAGACCCGCCAAAAAAGACACGAGACTCGGTTGTTTAAAAAACACAACTCAGACTCGATAATTGCATGGGCTAGTCACACGAGCTTACTCACAGCTCAAGACAGTTCACAGAAAAAAACATATCCGCGATTTGAACTGACCAGTGTTCGCCACTTGGAAACTTCTCGATCACACGAGGGAATTCCCCTAATACAATTTTAACTTAACATCAGCTTAATCAAGCACCGTAACCCGTAATCGAATCTATTTGCTTAACATTTTCAAGATCACCTCCCCTTGCTAATATTTACTCTGTAACAGTGTCAGTTCATGGTAGTCTTCTAGTTGATGTAAGGTGTTTTAGACGGAAAGGGGAGATTATTTCGTTTGGCGAAATAAAGTTGGGACCCTTTGTCTGGTAATAGATATTGTGACGTACGTCTAGTTCGACAAGTGAATTTTCCCTGATTTGATGGATGATTAAAGGGACTTTCAGCTTTTCATAACATTAGAACCCCTGAACATTTGTTGTAACTTTTTGGTTTCGCCAGAGCGAACCGATTCCACCGGGACTCATTTAGTAGGCGGCATGAGATCTAAAGACACTGAGACGATCCCCGAGCAGAGAAGCTAGTTTCTCGCAGGTATTTATCATCTCCGCGCGAACACTAAACCGCTCGCAAGATGGACCAGAGCGGTCAGAAGAAAGACACTGGGGGGATCTCAGGAAGAACAGGCGGCATGCTATCAAAGACAGTAGTGGTCCCTGAAACGATTTCGCATCTCGGTGTTAAACACGGAACCGATCGCAGTGGAAGCGAACGGGGAAAGCCGACGCAAGCAGCGAGCGAAGATACGAGAGGCCAGGGGCGGCTTCTCTCTTTGGTCTGGCGGTCAGATCCCCAAAAGTCTTCTGAGATCAAAAAAGCTGTCAAGTTTCTCATGTCCCACTCATCTTTCATTTCATTCTAGATATATACAGACCTCGTAGAAATACACTTTATCACTCGCTGGCCAGAACTTAATAGAAGCACTAGCTATATTTGAAATCTTGCTAGATTATCCCATGGATTTTATACATATTTGCAGTGAATTCTATTCTGTGCAAAGCGGTAATATATATATTGTGTAAAGTGATCAGTGGTCTAGTTCAGTCATTCTATTTCACTGGATTTTGTGTTAATTTAAATCTATTAAATTAAACCGTCTCAATAGTTCCAGTTGTAAATGTAATGATATACCTGCTATATTATTTCCAAAAAGATAATAGATGTTAATGCTTAAATTAACTTTTAAAGTCGCGAAGGAATTTATAATTAATAAATTTAGTTAAGTCATATATTTATAAGAGTGTGTTTTAACCACCAAAACTCGCGCAGTGTTTATTAAATACATAATTAAATACGCGAGCGTATATAAAATAGTCTTAACGGGAAATTCATCGCGCTTTAGAAGGTTATTTGTTTTTCGGTATATTACATGTCTTTTTTTCTTTCATACAGAGTGATCGTAACCTGTGCGATCCCAGCATTAAGAAAGCAATAAAGAAATCAATCTAAGCAAAGCAAAGCATAAACAGTGTGTAGAGTTCCCCTGACGCAGAACTTGTTGAGACTGTGTAAATTTTTAATCTTTGAGGCGATTCTATGTTTGGAATTCCGCTATCTAACTTATAGCAAAGAAAGCACACCCAAAGACAAATTTAACCCACCATCAAGCCAATTAAGTCGTAACGGGAAGAAGAACACTGGCCCGAGCTTTTGTTAGTTTACTGACACAGAGAGAGAATTCATATTTTCCTGGACAGTGATGTGACTAGTTTTCTCACTGGACTTAAACCATACCTCACGGATAAAGTGTACCAGCACGCGTAAGAATTTTATTATCAGCGGCAAAGTCAAATAGACCACACCATCCTCACCCCGGTATCAGAGACCGTGCCCTCCCATAGAAACTGTTATTAAGAAAAGAGACACAATTACAGATTCATTTTCCAGCGATTACGGGATCCTTTTATGTGCTGACCGCCTACCCGCTAATCTGGGGCTAGAACTTGAACAAACACTCATACATTTAGTTTGAGGTGTAACTGCTGTTGTGTTATTCTATGGAGTGCAATATTTTTTCACAATCGGTAAGTGAGAGCAAGATGAGTGAAGGCCTTTACTAGCGCGTGTATGAATGACAGGAAATTAATTCTTTTGTGTAACCATTTTGTTAACTTGCTTACCTGGTAATATATATCTTTTCTGTATACCCTACATTGTTCCTTTAAGTGGGATAGTTGATAATTTGTTAACTCTGTTTAAAAACCCCCTCCTTTTCATTTGCTTAGTAAAGGGAAGAACAATTGGGAAGAACAGGATTTCTTTCTACCACCTATACCTAATTTTGTAACACCTCTTTTCAGAGTAATTAACTTTACTGTTAGGTTAACTTACCTACGTTCCTGATAACTATCTATCTTTGGACTGGGTTTATCTTTGTCTAATAAGCGGGACGGGCTTAGTCGATACCAATCTTCTTCACCCCCCTCCCTACCTTGTTATTTGCATTTTTCTGTAAATTTTGATAATTCTTGTTGTAAACAATTGATTATTTTAGTGATTGTCTTTTTTAACTTTAATAAACAACATAAACTTAATCGTTACGGTGTTGGACTACCCAAAGCCCATAAAATTCCCCTATTTGTTTAAGATAGTTGTATCCACGTCGTCTGTGTGTTTGAAGCACCAAATCGGTGTGAGCGCAGATGTGTGTCTGGAAAACTGGCAAATAATTGTTTGACCAGGAGAGTGGAAGAGAAGATTGAGAGAAACGATTTGTCGTAAATACGTCTGTCTTTACTCTCCTCCAGCACTCTGTGGAGCATCATATTTAATCTCTACATTTCTATCACTGAGCTTTTTTTCACCATCATTCTACACTCTAAACCGGACTACTATTTCTGAGACTCTTTCTCTCAAAATAAATTTACGACAGATATAACCAGAATGTTAAACTTTATTTTCATTCAGTCCTCAAAATTCGCAGTAGACAGGTTGTTCGTGAATAGAATAAGCTGTATAGCGAAGCCCTAGTTTGTTCGGAAATTTACCGAGCTCTAGACTTCAAATAAATATATCAGCGTATAATTCTAAAGTGTGCGATTACCTGTAGTTCTGTGTGTGGAGGTATATATTATAACAATTATCTAATATTTTGTGAAGTGTTTAAAGTGATAATCGCTTATTTTATATTTCACTAGTTAGATTTGGTGCAGAGTGCTTAATTATATAGTCTGTATTATTTTCTAGTGACGTGTTTCAGTGGAAAGCAGAATAAATTATAATTTCTAGCTTAAACAACAATGTAGCTATAACGAATTTAATTTAGCTGCTAAATAATCAGACGGGAACAATTTTTCTAAACTAACTTATAAATGCTAGATGCCTCATGAGTGTTGACGGAATACGTATGTATTCCTAATTCATGAGGATTGATGATTTTTAAATATATAACTTATTGCACGGGAAGTTTTAAATGATAAGTCATGCTGTACGCTTGCATTTTAAAAAACGTAAGTTATATTGAGTACATAATATGTAACATATTTCATATGTGTTTTTTTTTCTTTATTCAGTGAATACTGGAGTAACCCAAACTTTGCCGGCGTTTTGTACAGAGACATACCTAATAAATACTTATACTGGGCCTTTGAGCCAGTGCATATTTCTACACTAACTCTAATGTACATGCTGCCTTGTGGCGAGAAAAATTATAGAAATCTAAAACATTAACTTTCCGACATTGTTGACAAGTGTGTGGTGAACCAAGATTATTTGTTGAGAGAAGTTGTCCACCGGTCATCTTCCTAATTAAGGGAAACCTCGTGTTCTGACATTGTGTGCTCGTTTAAGCCTAATTCTTACCTCGTGAGTCAAGTGACACTAACTTTAGTCTGAAATAACTATCGCATGAAGCAGACGCTCCTCGGATCCATTTTAATAAAACCAACAAACAAATCTGCAGAGCTGGGATCCACTTCATTTAACGACAGTAATAGATAAAAAGTGTGTGAGTGTCCCAAAGTTTGCGCCAGACGGCGAACCACAGCACGATTGTAAGTATATCAGGGCCCTGATGAAAGAACCAAGTGAAAGTAGACTGAAGGATGTTCTTTGTTTGAGTCACCCACGTTGTAACTTCCTTTATGCAAGTTATTGCTAACAATATTTACCCCTAGAATAAAGCAGAGTATCAAGTCTGTCCATACCTTAAAAGGGGGAATCCATAGACTCAATCATATGCATCTGTAACTCCTTGGGGTTATCACTTTTCTCTAACGGGACTGTGAGCTATATATCCAGGGGAGGACCATACAAACGGGTCTATCACTATTGTAGCATTCCTTGATTCTTATGACTATTTGTATATGCTTTTGATGTATTTTATATGTTGTGATGTAAGTTTACTATGATAATTAAACTATACCTACATTTATTTCAGTGTGGTGGTCAGTTCGTTCCCATAATATCTATATAATCATTGTTATAGTTGTTCCCACGTCTGTGTGTCTAACTGTCGTCAATTGTATGTGCGTGCACGTGAGTGGATAGATATATATTAATATATATATATATTTTTTATAGACTGTCTGACTCCTCTGGATCTGTTGTAGAAGATAGGCGGAAAGAGAGAGAGAGATTCTCGATTTCCGGGACAGCCTCTATAAATTTCTACCATTTCACTCGTGGAACTCTATTTCTATTATCACATCTCACTGTGGCTATCACTCATTCTAACCTATTCAGAAGGGACCAACCCAAGTCTTAATTTCCCTATAACAAATCTACATCTACCACCAGGGATGATTATTTCTATCAATGTCTACAGTTTCACACTTCTCATGGCTAGCTACTGTCTTTTGTTTCTTCTCATTATTTTAAAACAGTTTATGTATTTGGCGAGACTTGACATACCAGTGTCTGTCGTCTTGAAAATCCACATAATTCTTGAACTGGTGACACTGTCTCTCTTGTCTTCTGAACAACAATAGGACTGTCATCTACAAATAGTGGTGTTCTGACCGACTTGGAGGCTAGACAATAGTTTAATATTTCTGTCATCACAGAATCAACCACCTTGTGGGTTATCGTCCGAATGTACCTCCAAACTGCGCTCACCACAAAAATCTTTAATACAAGCAACTTGCTTCCAACGCTAAGCGCGTTTCAGATCTGACTGACTAAACTAATGCGTCGATTTACCATTACAATTATTATTCGAAGCTTCTCGATTAATTAAAAGATTGTTGGCGTCATGGGAGAGGGATGGGAGAGGGGGGGGGGGGGGGTCGTCTGATTTTTTGTGTGCGATGAAATGTGACAACGGGTAAGGGGGGTTTATAAAGTGGCAAATATTGCGTAACGTCATATGTGGACGACCCTTTACCACAACAGCGTAAACACGTTATGAACAACGAATGGTAACGCAAACATGTTTGAGGTTAACACATGAGTGCAAGAAGAATGTGTACCATCACTCCAACTGTTTAACATCTACATGGATAGTATGTACATAAGCAAATCCACAATCACAGACCATGCGTCATGGGTTCTTAACCTGTGGGGTGCACCTCCCCAAGGAAAATGCAGAGATGATACAGGTCAGGTGCCTCCCTGAAAATTTATTGAAATTGCTTTCTCGCTTAACACACTTCTAAAGTGTAAAATTAAACTATATACTTTTCTTTGTATGTTTGCATGAAACGAAATGCCACTCAGCGCCACCGCGCGATGAATTACGCATACGAGAAATTGGCTAGAAACAATCCCAGTAGTAAAATCTTAATTGGTTCATCGATTAATTTGAGGATGGACAGGAGGTGTCATCAATCAACCACTTTCAAGGGAACTGTAAGGGTAAACAATTTAATATTCCCAGTCATACACGAATTCCTTTTAGAGGTGTCAAAGTTAACGACGGCCTGGGAGGTTTCTGTGGGTGTCTGACGAAATGAAGAAAGAATAGAATCACATCTCATTCTGGCATGTCGTCAGGTGGGACTTATGTAAGGTTGCGCATAAGGCTGGTAGCTGGTTCATGTAAAACAAATTCCTGCAGAAACTACTACCGGGTACTGCAAGAAATGCTTTGGCGCGGGTTTCCTGCAAGGTGTTACTGTGGGGCTCCCATGCTGCTCAAGGAGCGTCTAAGACAGAGCTGGTGGTTTTGATTATGTTCTGTTGACGTTGAATATTATAACGTTTTATGCCATCAATTAACGGGGTCATATTTTGTGTGATGTAGTTAACTAAGGGGGACATATTGTGTGTATATGGGACTAACTAAGGGAGTCGTATTTTGTGTGTATGGAGCTTTACTAGGGTATACAGATCTTCTGTGTACGGTATTTCTCTTCTAAAATACTGTGTCTAGTTATGTAAAGAAATAATATAAAACACCTTACTTACTCCACCTTCTTTCTTTTTCAACAGATTACACAGATATGTTATCAAGTGGGATGGAAATACCCCGTCTCCTAGCCATTACTCTTGTATTTTCAACGTTACAAAGTGATGGGACATTCGATAAGGAACGATACAACGTTATCGCGAGAGGTTTGGATGTTATTAAAATTAAAGATATCCTGGACAAATAGATGTATCAGATGATACCAGGATAGTGCCAGATAAGAGACTGGTCTTAAAAGAAATACCCCCTTCTCTGAAAAGAGTAAGGATGTATCGACATCATAGTGGGGTCAAGCTATGTAAACCTTCAGGTATGATGATAGTGTTGGGTACTGAAGATCTAACTGCTACCTCTCCTGATTCCACAATGATTAATGAATAAACTTTGGTTTTAATGGCTAGTTATCTAGGGGTAAATTTGAATTAGAATATGTAACAACTCTCAATACAGAACATTAACTTAATAAAAATTATTAAGCAAGACTGTCTGAAAATTATTTACAATTTAATTTGTCCTCTACCGATTTATTTTTTCGGTCAGGAATTCTCAAAGAAATCAAATGGTATTTACAACATTAAATAAATAATATGAAATGTACTTTTCCATGAGGAATAATATGGTAAAGGGAACAAGATAACGTCAATTACTTTCTTTACTAATAATATAATATAATCTCTGGCACTGGACTGTAGAATTTATTTTAGTTATTAAAAAGTCCTTCATTTACATCATTAAATGTTTCTTTGATTTTATTCTGTGTGTTTATTATATTGTAGTTTTGACGGGATGTGCTGTTCAGTGGAACTATCGTCCACCTATCTGATTTGATGATGATCTGCATCCATCAGGCCGGGTTGACACAAACTGCAACTCCAGGCTGGGAACTTTGGTATGGCTCGAAGTGTATCACGAGCTGTAGGAACCAACAGACTCCCTATACAGTGGATGTACTTTATAATATCGAGATAGAACCATCAGGCAATCATACACAAGCTGAATACAGGCTTTAAATGGGATCTAAGTCTGCTCTCAGATCAGAACGGCAAAAGACTGTGCAGTACCAGTTTGCTCTTGCCTCCTGTAGCTTGGTATTTTAAAATTTTGTGGCGGACTTCCCTAAGTCCCCAGTTTTATATATAGCGCCGTGTCTGCCCAATCGGAAGCACGGTCCAAATATGTGTATAAGAATCAAATCTTACCGTTTTTTTTAGATCGGGAACTACCCTGATCTAGAAATATCACTAAAACCAATTTTTCTCTTTAATTAAATTACTATTTTGAGGCCCTCTTTGTATCTACTTATTAAGTAATATCCCAGGTGTTATAATAGTTATGTATTTCCCTGTATATATCGTTATTCTTTAAGAAATAAAATAACTCCTTCCTATATATTACACAGAATAGGCCCTTTCTGTCAAACATAAAAAGGTTTCTTATCACTACTAGAAAAAGTAGCGATTCTATTGGTTGTTAAAATTGTACTGTTTATCTTCGATATTTTCGAGCGGTAAATTTGACGTGTTGTTAGACAGATTCAAATTACGACAAACGTGAAGGAATATGAACATCACAAGCCCCATCCCGTTTAATTTCTTGACTCTGTACGGGTTCTGGGTTGGGGCGACATGATTGGCCTTCTAGGGTCATGTTAGTAATGTGGGGATAGAGGTCGACAAGGTTGGCCTTCTCGGGTCATGTTAGTAATGTGGTGGTGGTGGTGGTGGTGGTGTGGGGGGGGGTGTCGACATGATTGGCCTTTTAGGATCATGTTAGTAATGTGGGAATTCGACAGGATTGGCCTTTTAGGGTCAAGTTAATAATGTGGTTGGGGGGGGGTCGACTGGATTGGCCTTCTAGGGTCATGTTAATAATGTGGTAGGGGGTCGATAGTATTGGCCTTCTAGGGTCATGTTAGTAATGTGTTGGGGGGGGGGGGGGGGGAGGGTTGGCCTTCTAGGGTAGGGTTCCCATTCGTCCCGTTTTTCCCGGGACAGTCCCGTTTGTTGATAAAATGTCCCGGTGTCCCGAATTTATTCCAAATGTCCCGCTTTTTAAGGGTCCTTCCTGAAAAAAAAAAAATCTTTGGGTAACGGATTTTATTCCGTGTTTTAGTAGTGTTACTTTATCAATTTCCGGTTACAGTGTAAGTGTTACAGAAGTCAGATCTCCTTAAAAAGGTTATTGCTGTATCAGCAGATAATACAAATACAAACTTTGGTGGAAAGAAGAGAAAGGGACAGAATAATCTGTACTTCAAAATGCAAGAAAACACTGTGAACAATTTAATTGGTATTGGTTGTCCTGCACATGTGATACATAATGCTGTGCGGATTGCTTACTTATTGATCTTCAGTTCATAATTAACAAGATTTACCAGCATTTCCACATTTATTGTGTACGAGTTGGGGAATTCAAATCATTTTGCGAATTCACCAATATAGAATATAAAACTGTTTTGGGTAACAGCAAGACAAGATGGCTCTCTCTCTCTTGCCTGCAGGCCAGAGAGTTATTGACATTTTCCCTGCATTGAAATCATATTTCCTTTCCATTCACAAATGTCCTACCAGTCTCAAAAATTTCTTTGAAAATCCACTTTCAATTACACTCCTGCATTTCATTGCCAGTCAGTTAAAAACCTTTTCTGATACCATCAAATGTGTTGAAAAGCAAGAGACAACAGTAATTGAAGTGAAGGATGAAGTAAACAAACTGGTGAAAAAAATTAAACTACAGGAAGGCAGAAAAGTTTCTTACCACTACTGTGAGAAATCAGTTGCAAGAATTAGAAAAAGAAGGACACATAACAGTTGAAAAGTTTCAAAGCTATGCAGGAGTGGTGTACACCATTTCTTACGCCTCTTCAGTCTATGGATTGGATCATTTTGAAGGGAAAGGAGTCTGTGACTTGGAAGAACATCCAAGAAAGCTACATATTCATGAAGACAGTGTCACCAAATTTTACTGTGAATGAAGAGGACTTATTTGATGAGTTTGCATGTGTGAAAAAATATTGTGAAAGCAAATTTGATGTGTGGAGTGAACTGAAGGATCAAAGTGTCAGTGAAAAATGGTGTGAGATGTTCGCTCATTTTACAAAGCAGGATATAAATGCTGAGAACCTGAAATGCCAAGTTAGTTTTTATTTGACACTGCCACGATCCAAAGCAGCTGTTGAACGTGTTTTTTTTCACTAATAAATGCGTTTTGGACAGACGAAAAAAACAGACTTAAAATTGAGACAGTGAAAGCTTTAACCATTATAAAGACCCATTTTAAGGATTTCTCTTGTGCTGAGTTCTATGTCCAAATATTAGAAGAAAAAAAACTTCTTGAACAGGCCCATAAATCTGATAAATATTCTGATGAATATGAAATATAAACTTGACTATTGTGTATTTTTTAAAGGTGCGATTTTTCTAATTATGTTTGTAATTTAGAATTCTTTTTTAAAGTGGAAGTTGTGTTAGTTAATGTGTGTATTTTTATACCAGTATCTTATTTTAAGTGCAACATATAATATATAATAGATTTGTTTGTGCTTTACCTTAATTTTTAACATGTCCCGTTTTTTTACAAAATGTCCCGGGTTTTTTAGGTAAAAATTTGGAAATGTCCCGCTTTTTAAACAAAACATTATGGGAACCCTATTCTAGGGTCATGTTAGTAATGTGGTTGGGGGGAGGAGTGGTCGACAGGATTGTCCTTCTAGGGTTATGTTAGTAATGTGGGGGTCGACATATTGGTCTTCTAAGGTCATGTTAATAATGTGGTGGAGGGAAAGGGGGGGGGGGGGGGGTCGACAGGATTGGCCTTCTAGGGCCATGGTTTTCATGTATCATTTGCCACCCCGTGTGTGTGAGTACGTGTATTATTTGTGTGAGTTAAACTAATCGCCGTTTAATCAACTCTTCCCGATTAAAGTGCGGGCCCAAAAAAGGGGGAGGGGGAGAATGTTAGCATAGTTTTCCTACCCCTTATATCCACCGGAAGATGAATATATTTGTTCGCTTGGTTGCACTTTCTTTTTTTCTTTTTTTTTAAATTGGTACGCAAGTATCTAGGGCCGTGGTTCTCAGCTGGGATAAGCGTTGAATCCAGAATAACCGAGTTTCACGTACTTCTAAGTAACAATTGACCACAACAAACGTTTGCCGGTCTCTATTTAAGAATACTCTCTTCGCAATACAGACATTACGGGTAGATCGCTAAGCCATTCATGAAAAGGAAAAAAAACTAAAACTCCCATAAACCTATCCATAAAGAAAAAAAATCTGATTGGATTCTTTAGTGACATGGCGCTGCAATACTTTCCATCATACAGCAAGCAAAGATGTTTGTAAACTGTTAACATGTGTGACGACGAATTTATGTGAGTGTGCCAAATATTGTGATACAAAATAAAAAAAACAAACAAGCCAAAAAAAAAAAAAAAAAAAACACAGGCTCGACGCTTCAGCAGACATTTGCTGTTAATTTTCACCTTTGAGACCTAATTTCAGAAATATCGCTGAAAATCTGTCCCAACAGGCCTAGCATTTAATTGAGGTACATTCTTTTTATTGTCAAATTTTACGAATATTGATTAAATTTTTTTTTACACAACTGTAATATGGAATTGAATATAGGGTAGTTATTTATATGCATCATAATGGTTACTTTAACAATATCATCCAGCTGGCAGCATGCATAAAACCAGGCGTTAAGTTAAAAGGTGCACCAAAGGCGGAGTGGGTTCAATTCGCTTCGCAGGCGGGAAAGACAACAGAGGCGAATACTTGGGAGTCATGACCCAATGGGTCCGCCCCCTCAGAGCATAAAGAAGATAAAGGGGCGAAATACTTGTCCGACGGTGTAATTTCTGATGAATAGATTGCCCCTGTTGTATCGCTCTGTACAGAGTTTCCTATCATCAAGTACATACACACGTTAAAAACATTAAAACGCCAATATCTTAGCATTCAATGCCTGGGGGGGGAGGGGGGGGGGGAAGAATACCCGAAGACCTTGCTTACCCACCCTCCTCGGAGTACCTCGGCCAAACAGATTGAGAATCACTGGTATGGCGTGACAAACATTAACTAAAATCTCGTGCGCTGATCCTGAGATCCGCTCACTGACAACTGGAAAGAGATATTGTGTGCCTGTTCTGTCTAGTTCTTCACGTAGAAGTGTAAAGGGAAGACATCCGCCAACCTAGTCCAGTGTAGCAAGCGGTGAGAAAGGTAACGCAATTATATTTTACATCCGTCAACCTAGTCCAGTGTAGCAAGCGGTGAGAGAACCTAGAAAGGTAACGCAATTATATTTTGTTACAGTATTTGTTATTGATTATATATTGGTTGTGTCCGAAAATGTTTAGAGTCTCTCCCCTTTCCCGCCTCCCCTTTTTTTCTGTGAAGATTAGTCGGGCTATGTTTAACTCCTTGTACCCCCCATGAGCCTCACGATTCATCTAGGCCTATATGTTATAATTCATTTAGGATTCATAAACCTAACCCCTTATTAGTGCGTCTCTGGATTCTTTTTCCAGGCCGTATCAAACACACGTCCCACTGTTGTTCGTTTCAACTTATGTAGCAGAAACCCTACACCGTTTTCATATGTTCGTTCAGTGTTGTAGTTTTGTAATAATTTGTTTTACATTATGAGGATCATAGCCACGTGCACAAGTGGCGTAAGTACAATTGGAAGGGGCCACCGGGCGCCAAAAATTTAGTAGGTCATTATATAACTGTCTCAACAACTATTATCAATATACGACCAATCGGTATAAAAATGTATATAACTGGTCCAACAACTATTATCAATATAATACGGCCAATCGGTATAAAAATGTATATAACTGGTTCAACAACTATTATCAATATACGGGCAATCGGTATAAAAATGTATATACTTACATTGTCATACCCCTTCAGCTCCCAAACACCATAGGCTTTCGGTCAGGTGGTCCTGTCATATACTATCTGCTCGAGAGTTTTCCCAATGTTTTCTATAAACCTTTTATTTTTGTCTCCAGAATCTGGGATACGGTATAGGCTAACGTTTATCACAGGAACAAGAGAAATTAAAAGGATACATACATATATACAGGGGAGGGTTCCTTCTTGTCATTACTTTACCGGGGGCCACTCAGTGCTGTGGCCCTGGGATAAGCCCCGTCCGCCCGGGCGGTAGTTACGCCAAAATGCACAGACATATTAGTCGTCTCTTAAGTTTTACATGACCGAGGTGCAGTTGTCATAATCTTTGTCTACTCGGGGACCCCCGGCAACCAAAGGAAACATGAGTTATATGATGTAACCATTTTTAAGAGCCGTGTGTCGAATATAGCGGTCAACAGTATAACAAAATCAACTGGACATGAAGGAAAGAACCGGACAAATACCAGTGTAGCAAGAGACGAAGATAACACATGGAGGGTTGGGCAGAGCATACAATGAGGAAACCAATTTACAGCTTTTCAGGTCAGCCCTTAATGTGTATTCCTCAGGGTAATGGCACAGGACAAGAAGGTTTGGTATGAAGTTGTTGAAAAACTACGCCACACAGGAAGCTGATGGGCAATGCCTGAATGATATGCAGTAGTCGCTGTAGCCTGTTTTATTGTCAGAATGAAAGAAATTACTTTTACACCTATTTCAGTCTCGTGAGCTATGGTTGCGTGTGATATTAAACCAATTTTTTTACCAACAAATATAAAGTCCAGAAGTACAAGCGCTCAGATAATTTTTTCTGATATATATGCACGATGCACAATGGGCTAATCACCTGTTTGCCAAGTCACTTCGATTACATGTCCGCCCATGGGCCTTGTGCACTTGGGTACCCTCTACACCTCGTTTCACGGGGTAGAAGAGGTTCCGATTATGAGATGAGATGAGATATATGCACGATACCTTAACCACGAACATCCGTTACAATACCCCGAGCGTTTTACAATATTAAAACGGGGATAGCTTGTCTTTTAGGGTTGAAATTTAACAGCGAAACGCGTTGTTCAATGGAATTTAGAGACGAAGTAATAACGGTTAAGAATTTTTAATTGAACGCTAAATGGTCGTACATGTACGACGTCACTCAATTTGTGCCAATTTTAACGACTCTCCGCCCCCCGCCCCCCCCCCAATATTGTCATATTTCGTCACAAAAACCCCCAGACCCCCTCTTATGTGACTCACAAATCTCTTACCCCCTCCGCCCTTCCCCCCATTTTTTTTTCTGGAGTACTAAAAAGCAGATGTAAATTAGTTAACCAGTGCAGACAAAATAAAAATCTTTCAAAGTAAAATAGTATATTATTAATTATTCTTTTACAAAGATCTTCCCTTTCACGTGCCGCACCATAGCTCGAGACGGGACCCAACCTTTGTTCTATCCAAATGCATTTGCATCTCCCCCTCACACACATAATTGTAAATGTTTACACCCGGTTGCAAAACTTGTTTCAGCCACATTTATGAGGGGAAAAAAAAGCAATCCTAACTCGTGTTTTTTGTGTGAAGTCACATTTCTTTAAACACTCCTCCCCTATCACAAAAATGTGCCCCCCCCCCCCCTTTTTTTTTTCTTACCGCGTATCGACATATGTAGACGACTCTGACGATGTGGCCGACTTATTTGGATGGCATCGAAGAACACCTCCCACTGTTCATTATTTTAGTATTATCGATGAAAAATGGTAACAGAAATAAGAGACAGCATTTCACTCAAATATTTAATTAGAAAATTGATGAGATTCAATCCACCAATCATCTGCTATCATCCATACGAGCACCCCATCAAACCAGGGCCGGATTATCCATTAGGCTAAGTAGGCTGAAGCCTAGAGGCACGGAGCTCTTGGGGACACGTGCGTAAGTTAAAAAATATTTTTAAATGCATAGATTTATGCAAAAAAAAGAAACTTTTTGCACTTCGCAATCGCATTCATTACGTTCTAAACATATCAGTCTATTAATAATACTAGTATAAACGATCTCCATGCTAAGGGGGTTTGAACATTTTGAAAGTATTGCCTATTAGGCCTAGATGAAAAGGGGGGGAGGCAAACACCAAAACAGTCTAGAGGCCCTTCTTGGCTTAATCCGGCCCTGCATCAGACTATCCCTTATCCTCACACCATCATTGATCTTTATATATTAATTTTAGTTTTTGTTATATATTGTTTTACTAAACTGTGCAGTTCTCTAGGGTCTATCTATTCTCAACACATGTTCCACAGTTATGGATGAATTGCATGCCTGTAAATAATCTTATATTGGTTTTCTCTGTTGTTCATACTTCCTACATTTTAGTAGGAAATGTTCTATATTATTTTTTAAATTTAGACACTCTGGACAGTAAGGTTCTTGTATTCTAAAATAGCCCATTTCTAGAAATTTCTTATTGCTAGGAATGTTTAGTTCTCTAGACACCTGACACGTTCTTGTTGGAGTCGGTGAACAATTTGTATGCATGTTTGCCCTTCAAGCTTCCATCCCACTCTACTGTCCATTCGTTGGTGTTATTATTCTTTTAATTAAGTTTTTGATCTGTTTTACTCATCCCCACATTTATTTGATTTCTATTAGTCCTACTTTTATTAGCTTCTTTATCTGCTTTTTCATTCCTTTCTATGCCAACATGTGAAGGTATCCAAGCTATTAGAACAGATAATCCTCTGGAGTGTAGGTAAATATTTGCCAGTAATATCTCTTCTGCTGTATCTGGTTTACTGCATTCTCGTAAGTTTCTTATAGCTCGAATAGTGGAAAGTGAGTCTGTTAATACTGTATTGTGTAAGGTTGATAGAAATTTTTAAAGCTTTCAGAATTGCAACTATCTCTGCTGTGAGAATATATGTATGAACTATGATCTGTTATACTATATCCTTCCATTTGCCATATGGGAACATAAATTCCTATCCCTAATTTATCTTCTCCTTCAGATGACCTTTCAAATATCTTAGCATGTTTGTTAGTTAGTCCTCTGCAAGACTGTATCAGTCTATCTGTTTGGTTTAGTTCATTTCTAGGTATCACCGATTAGTAAACATAAGCCGCCATAATATCTATCGATAAGTCGGACGTGTCCCTTATACCGTAGTACTAATAAAAAGCCTCTAATGCTCAACTTACCCATAACTATTTCAAGCTTTTGCAAAAGGAATTTAAAAAAAACCATGTGTCTACTATTCTGTGACTGAATTCAATTTTTTTCAGGACTTGACCATTTTCTTTCCTTCATTTTTAAGTATTAGGAGCTATTTTGTTCATCTCCAGATATTTGTATTTAATTTCATCATTCATTAGCGCTCTTACACAGCATGGGCAAATAACTGCAGCTTGCCACGTCACAGGAAGCCTATACCTAAATACTACATGATCTTGCGGAGCGGTCTCTGTAGCCAGCCATGTTTTACTTAGAGATAAGAGAATACCTTCACACAATCATAAACAAACATACATGATGATGCTTTTGTGTAGCAGCCATCTCTCAATCTGAATATCTAGAAACCTTGCCTGTTACAATCATTATGTTAGAATGTGTGATGTCTGGTCTTATGTTGTTGGATATACAAGTAATTGCTTTCCGCATTTTTCCCACTTTAAGACCAGAACCATGGCAGATACAACATACAACGCAGAAGTTTCTCCACTGAAAAGCCCCAGAGGCAGCAAAGCTGTTATCTCAGGTCACCCTAGAGTGACCAAACCTAAATCAATGAATCCAAAAATACGTAAACCAGAATCTTCAGGCCCACAGTCAACCACACAAGCCTTGCGTAAGAGCCCACAGGATACTACAGCCTTGTCATCAAAGAGACCACAGTCAATTCCATCAAACAGTTCTAAATCAACCAAGTTGTCTAAGGCTGCCAAACCTCACAATCCTACAATGTTGAACATGGTGCTGGAAGCCCTCAAAAATAACAAATCGATCAAAGGTCTAACATTGCAGGTAAGTCTGGAGCAGTAGTGGTTTGTCATAAAGCTGTTAGTTTATTTTTAACAATTAGAAGCAAGACAAGTATAGTTTCTTCCCTCACCCTGGCTGTCTTGAAAATAAGATGGCAAATGTGGCAACACAGACTGAATAAAGGGCACCATTAGTGCAACAAAAGTAAATACAGATGTTAAGCAGTCACTTTATGGGATCACAAGGACAAAGACTGTCAGATCACAAAAAGAAAAATGCATATATGGGTACAACTGGACCACCAAGTTATAATAATAGCCCTTTCATTTATAACTGACTATGGGAATGGGCCCCTAGGTGAAAGCCCTCAGCTGCTTTTTGTCCTGGTGTTCCTTTTGACGTTTTGTCCTCTCTTCTACTTGTTATGAGCTTCTTTTCACCCAATCTGAGGTGGCACCGTAGATAGCATCGCAATTTGGTGTGATCAGCAGCTTCATCCTCCCAGGTTGCTGGATTTATGTCTAGTGGCCTCATGTACCAAGTTATAAAGGCATGAGAAAACAAGGTGTGTGAAGAATGTGTTATACTGTGTCAATGTATTTGGTGGTGGATGAATACACAAAATGGACTGCACTTTAAAAAAATATATCAAACATAGCATGATCAGTATAGCAGTTTGGGGGGGGGGGGGGGGGGGGGGGGGGCAAGAAGAGTCAGGATTTAATTTTGGCTGGATAAATTATAGATGACTTTTGATGTAAATAAAGCAAATAGTCTCTCTCACATTATATTGGCTCGTTGGTCTCTTACATGTTATGTGTATGTGATGATTTCAAACCTGACATAACAAGCCCACCTGTTCTGTGCTATCCATTCAAGGTAATTTTATATCTGCATACCTTTCATGCTTGTCTCCAAAACAACCAAAAAAAAATAACTTTCATAAAAGATTGCTTGCATAGAACAGAATGATTGAATTGGTATAACAAGATCATTAATGTGGAACTGATGGCATGAACTAGATAAGTGGCAGTGGAACAAGAGATGGGAATAAGATAGGACACACGTTGTGGAAACATGTTGATAGCATTACAAGACAGTCCTTGTTCTAGAATCCTGAAGGTAAGAGGTAGAGGGAGACCAAAGAACACATGGAGAAGAGAATTGGAAACAGACATGAAGGGGAAACAGACATGAAAAGTCCTTGAGCAGATGGCACAGGACAGGAAGACTTGGACAGTCCTTGAGCTGATGGCACAGGACATGAAGACATGGACAGTCCTTGAGCAGATGGCACAGGACATGAAGACATGGACAGTCCTTGAGCAGATGGCACAGGACATGAAGACATGGACAGTCCTTGAGCAGATGGCACAGGACAGGAAGACTTGGACAGTCCTTGAGCAGATGGCACAGGACAGGAAGACTTGGCATAAACAAGGGCTATGCTCCTTGGGGAGTTGAAGGTTGAAGATGATGCTCGTCTCCAGTTGTCCATGGGGATTTCCAGAACAAGAACTGCCTTGTAAGCTATTAGCTAGTTTTCTTCATGTATCCCATCCAGTGCCAGCAGTTTCTCCTCACCTCTTGTTTCACTGGTGCTTTACTTCTGATCTGCAGTGATGATCTTGTATCACTTCCATCCTTTTATTCTGAACAGGCACCCAGCTGTGGAAGTCTCCACTGTCATTGTTGTTCTGTTTCAGAGCCATACAATGGGACTGACTTGACCTTTGAGTAGATGATTTTTGTTCATGTTCGACTTGACTGTTTTCAATTTCCATATATTTTTCAGTATTTTTCTTATTCTGGTATCATGAAATGTCCTCTAGCTTTATCTACTTACAAAAAAAAATCTTTCAACCCTTGATAGGTTATAATTAGGATATATAGTGTAGTTAATTCAAGATAATAATTTTGATTTTCGATATCAAAATATGGTATCCTCTCTCCACTCCAAATATCTACATTTCAGTCAAGAGATATATGATTCCACATCTTTTAGGGATGTATTTCTTTGTGCAATCTGGTTGTCACTAGTTGTATTGAGTCTCATAATTTTTTTTTCCTCTTTCAAACCCAACTGCTGTGACCTCTTATCAAGTATCCTTATTTCATCTTGCATCTGGTTATGGGCCAGAAGAACCAGATTGTCTGCAAAATCTAGATCTGTTTTGTTATTGCCCTGCTAAACATGAACCATGAGAAAAATTTAGAACATCAATCAGCTATGTCACACATATTAGCTAAAAATGACATAAGAAACATAATGCTCTAATTCTTAAGTATCAAAGGGGCCGTTCACAAATTATGTAATGCAATTTTGGGACATGTTCAGCCCCCCCCCCCCCCCCCCCCCCCCCCCCGTATGATGAGTTGAGTGGGGGTGCGAATGAAGACGCGAATGTGTTTAGGCTCGTATAGATGTAGATCCTGCAACCCATACTCTCACATGCAGTAATCAAGGATGCTTTGACACTGCAGGCATGTTTCAAGACATTTATTGACGGGAAAACACATAATATCAACAGGAACAGTCAGTGTAACAAGGTCATGCTGACCTGACATCGATAGGTATACATTTGGCATTCAAAAAGGTAAACATCAGAATAGACGTGCATGGTCAATAGCAAAGTTCTTCAATAATGACAGTTCGTAGCGTCGCCCTTGGCGTCTCTGACTAAACGCGTCAGATGCCTTAGTTACCTTGACACACAGGTGCAACTTGGCACTCCCTGCCAATTGCACATATCAGGCTGTAGTATAATAGCCGGAAGCACAGGCCTCGTCCTAACGTCGGCCGTGTACTTCTGTTAAATAGGTTATCACAACCCTGCAGTAATACTTATTGTAGATAGAAGTTCCGCCAATCTGCGGCTCCCACAATATATCTTCGTCACTGGATTTCTGGACAATATAAGACTAACAGTCTTGGATGGCTACCTCGAGCACAAATATATAAGTTCTGAAATGGCGGATCCGTGAACTGCTGTTCACCCTAGGTAATCCTTTACATGTTCTGCCACCGAAAAGCGTAATAATGCATAAAGGTCGGTATTACCTGGTAAATGAATCCTCAGAACACACAAGGAATTCTGTCGTCATCCCGACGCACAGAGATTCACTGGGGAAAACTGCCATAGCAGTTACTTCGAAGATTCTCCCCGAAAAAACAATGGACTCTTGGTCCCTTCAGAAAAACAGGACCTCCCGGCTTCCCGGAAGTATATCTCACTCCCGCTTAAAAAAAACCTTCCCATAGGCCTACGCCGAACTGTCAACCTCTGACCCTAAAGGTCAAACACAATGAATGAATAAACAAGGGAAGACAACCCCTAATCAACCTGACAT
Source organism: Oreohelix idahoensis (assembly GCA_024509875.1). Lineage (NCBI taxonomy): Eukaryota > Metazoa > Mollusca > Gastropoda > Stylommatophora > Oreohelicidae > Oreohelix > Oreohelix idahoensis. Next base: position 794,405 of record JAMPIV010018340.1, on the reverse strand, counting down.
CGCAGGTAAAGACACAATTATACTTATGATACAAACATAAGCAAATAACTTGACAGATGACTCCGTCGAAAATGACAGCAACATTACTACCACCCCCCTGTAAAAAAAAAAATGCAATTTTTTTTTTTTTTTAATATGTTCATGAGCAAGATAGCACCAGTATCACTTCTGTGCTCATGAAAACAATGAAACTAATATCAGGTACAATAGAAGAGGGTACAAATCATCTCCCAACATAGGAGAAAATATTTCCTTTAAGCCAAACAAACTAAGGGATACCATTAAAGAAACCTAAGTTGCTGGCAATACCAATCATATATCAAACATTACTAAATAATATAATCATAGCAATATACAAATGTCAATGCTATTTTAGCAACATATCACTGATGGATGGACAAAATGAAATTTGTTAAATTATCTAAACATCATCCAAATACATTTGTATTACAACATATTATGATATTAAGGACAGACCTAAGTCTGAAAATATATCAGGAAAAAACTAGGACACAAGATTTAACTGGAATCATGTGGGCATCTAGACAATATGTCCGCCATCACATTATCCGAACCACGGATAGCTCGCACCGTGAAATGGAAAGGCTGAAGAGCAATAGCATAACGAGTAGATCTCGAGCTCTTCAAATCCTTACTTTGCATAGCCGTAAGAGCTTTTTGGTCGGTTTCATAAAGAAATGCGCGCCCAGAAGGAACCTTTGTAGCTTAAGAATGGACCAAACCATAGCCAACAATTCACGGTCCAAAACCGAGTAATTCCTTTCTGCCGCATTCAGCTTCCTAGAAATATACATTACAGGATGCAGAGTTCCTGAATATTCCTGCATTAGTGCCGCTCCAATGCCAGTGGAAGAGGCATCACTACGAAGGACAAAAGTCTTATCAATCGTCGGTAGTATTAAGATAGGATGAGATGAGAACAAATTCTTAACCTGATCCAATGAAGATTGGCATTCTTGGGACCAACGCACCATATTAGGAGAACCTTTTTTCAATAACGTTGAAAGTGGTGCCATAATGGAGGACAGATTCTCAATGAATCTTCCATAGAATTGTATCAATCCCAAGAGACTACGCACTTGCTTTTTTGTCTTCGGAACCGAGATATTTAATATCTTTGAAATGTTTTGGTCCTCTGTCTTCAACAGACCATGACCAACTCGATGACCTAGGAAGGAAATTTCACTAAACCCAACAAAAGCTTTAGAGGGTTTAGCAGTCAAACTATGCTCACGTAGAGTAGATAGCAATTCCTTCAGACCCACATAGTGTTCTTCCCAAGTATCGCTGAAAAAGACAGATGTCGTCTAAGTATGCAATGACATCTGGACGAGCTGATAGAATTCGTCGCATCATGCGCGCGACAGTCGCTGGGGCGTTCATAAGCCCGAAAGGCATAAAATTCCATTGAAACAGACCCCTAGGTGTCGAAAAAGCAGTGAGAGGTTTGGCGTGTTCCGTCAATGGGACTTGCCAATAACCTTTCGACAAGTCTAGTTTAGTAAAGAATTTAGCTTTAGAAAGTCTAATAAGTAGATCATGTAATCACGGCACAGGTTCCGCAACGAACATCGAAACTTGATTTAATTTGCGATAATCAACGCAAAGACGTATGTTATTGTCTTTCTTTCGAACAATAACTATCGACGAAGAATAAGCTGAAGTGGATGGTTCAATTATTTGTAGTTGAATCATTTCATCCAATTCTTTCTCGACTTGTGCTTGAAAATGAATAGGTATTGGGTATGGTCTTACTCTGATCGGATTACGATCAGTAAGTATGATGTCATGTTCTATGACATCTGTGTGTCCAGGAATGTCGGTAAGGACATCCTGATATGATTGTAACGTAGAGGATACTTGACGTTGTTCCTCAAAAGACAAGTTAGAAGAGACTGTAACGTCTCTCCACGATTCCGTTGAAATAAGTGGAATCGTAGGAAGAGGTAAGTTCACGTCAGAAAAAACAGTTTCCTCATCCTGTATAACGGACAGGGATGAGAGGTGACCATGTTGAACTGGAGAGTCGTCCGTCGCCTGGAAAATAGGCTGTAAATAGTCTGGACGTTCAATAAACTCTGTTAACATATTTATATGGAAGGTTTTATGCCTTCCATCCACATCGACAATATAGTCGACATCAGAAATTTTCGAGACTATAGTGTATGGACCCTTCCAAGAAATGAGAAGTCTATTCTCTCTTGAGGGCAGTAAGACATATGCTTTGTCTCCAGGACAAAGTTGACGTAGGCGTCTTTTCTTATTAGCAAATCGCCTAGCTTTTTCTTTCGCAAATTCGGAAGATGAAGTTGCTAACCTGCACGATTCGATAATCTTTTCTCTAAGAGCTATAACATATTCATATGACGATTGTGTATCATCGTCAATATTATCGGAAGTTATCAAATCGTGTAACAAGGACATTGGCCCGCGCGGTGCGCGCCAAAGACAAGTTCGAAAGGAGAAAACCCTGTATGCTCGTTGGGAACCTCTCTATAGGCAAAGAGGACTGCAGGTAAAACCCTGTCCCAATCTTCAGGATGATCCTCCGTTATCTTGCCAAGTAAGTTCTTTAGTGTCCTGTTAAGACGTTCTACCAATCCATTGGACATTGGATGATAAATACTACTGAGAGACCTTTTAATGTCTAGCGTAGCCATTACCTGAGACATAACGTCCGAAATTAACTGAGTGCCGTGATCCGACAGTATTTCTCCGGGGAATCCCAGACGAGAAAAATACGAGCCAAAGAGCATCAGCGATATCGACAGTTGATATGCTCTTCAGAGGAATAGCCTCTGGCCAACGCGTGCACATGTCCACGCAAGTGAGGATAAATTGGTGTCCTCTGGCTGACTTAATTTTGAACGGACCAATGATGTCTATAGCCATTTTCTGAAACGGCCGAATCGGAATATCTGCAGCCTGAATAGGAGCAGCATGTCTCGGACCCCTAGACTTGACCTCTTGACAAATTTTGCAAGATCGGCAATAAATTCGGATGTCTTTATTCACGAATGGCCAAAAGAATGACGCAAGGACTCTAGTTTTAGTTCTGGAAAAAACCCATGTGTCCCGCACACTGAGAATCGTGTGCATGCCGAAGAATTAAGGCTCTCATACACTTAGGCACAAGAATTTGCGAGTGCATAGACTTGTCCGAGTGTTGTACCATTCGTACCAATATACCATTCTTCATAGTGATATACGATTTGTGATTCGTATTTTGATTGGGATCCCCTTTCTTTGCAAGAAGGAAGTATTTCTTCAAAGAAGGATCCTCTTCTTGACGTTTAACAAACGAGTCATGGGAAATCACCAAGTGCTCGTCTTGGCTATCAACTTCATTACTATTATCAGATGAAGTTGGGGGATTAAGAGCTTGAGCTCTTGTCACCACTGCATTGACCGTTTGAATTTTTTTTTCTTCCCAACTAGAAATTTGTTGCGGGGTGCATTCCTTAACCCCATGAATACGACCGATTATAAGATCCGCAATAGGATTAGGAAGAAGACATGCATGGACATCTCCTGTGAAGAAAGGAGTGTCAATCCTAATAATAGCAGTAGGATAGCTTTCCATAGTACCACCAAATGTAACACATTTGATTGTTTTTCCCGTGGCACAGCAAGGATCTATCAGAGACTCCTTAACCCCGACGGTAGTACATCCCGAATCGAAAAGTACTGAGACTAGCCTATCATTTATTAGACCTTTATGTAAGATGAGAGATCCTCTCCCATCATGCGCAACTGTAGCAGGTAGAGCAGGAAGAGGGTGACCACAACTTAGCGTAGATACAGTTGATGAGTCAAACAATGTTAAGCATTGGGGGCATTCAGTTGCTCTCCCAAAATCGAAAGCACAACCAGTGATAGCCCTAGAGTTACCACTATCATTTACTGTATTACAGGCTCCATCAAACTCTTGTTGCGCAGAGTTTGCCTGTTGGTAAGGTCTTTTTTTTTTTTGTTAAACCTAGGTCTACCTCGATTATCATTTCCCCTGTAATTATTTCGACTATCATTTCCCCTGTAATTGTTATCATATTGCCTATTGTAATCATCATTCCGGTTTGAATCCCGGTTTCTAAATTCACCATCGTCATAATCTTGACGTCGAGAATGATTACCTCGAAAATTTGAATAGTTATTATTTGGATAGCCTTTACGAAAGTGTCTCAAATTATTACCACTAAAATTACGAGAACTACCATCTTGTCTCCACTGCATAGACGAAGAACCATCATGTGTTGGATTACTCCGCTTCTGAGTGTAATTTTGATTACTTCCCCTATTCCAATTTTGTTGAGCACCCTGAAATTTTTTTCTGAAATTAGGGCCATATGGTGTTGCCGAAGCAGCTGGCAACCCTTCTTTCACTTAGAATTGCTAACTGTAGCATGGGGATGTGCTGTGGCATACTGACAACAGTATTCCTCCATTTCTTTTAAGTTTTTAGGCTTACGCTCATGAAGGAATGCAAGAAAAGAATCATTAACAGATGACAAAACCTTATCTCGCAATAATACGTCCATTAGACCTTCATATGTTTTCTCAATCTGAGACAACTCAACCCATCGTGTAAATGTACGACGTATCTTTGTAACAAAATCAGAGAAATCTACTCCATTTTCTGGCAACATTGTCCTAAAACGAAGACGATAGTCTTCTTGTTTTAATTGGTATTTCTTTAGTAATGCTGCCCTGACAACATCATAATTAGTCCTCTCATGTTCGTCTATTGTCATAAGAGTAGTCACTGTGTCACCTGTAAAAAATGGCATCAGTTGTTCAACATATTTTTCCTTTTTATGTTATGCGTATCGCACAAAAATTGGAATCTATCTAGATAATCTGCTACGTCATCCTTTAAAGGATTGAAATGAGGCAATTTAATCCTACTAACAAACTCCTTTGTCGTACTCGAAGTTGTTTGCTGAGCACCCGTACTCGCCAATTTCAATTTCTCTAACTCCAAAATTGCGAGTTTTTTCATCAAGTTCCATCTTCTGTTTTCTTTCCTCATGTTCCATTTTCCTAATTTCAGCCTCAGCAGCAGCTTGAAGTTTTTTTTCCTCTGCAGCAGCTTGAAGTTTTTTTTCCTCTGCAGCAGCTTGAAGTTTTTTGTCTTCCATTTCCATCTGGAATTTTCTTTCATCAGCTGCAGCTTGAGCTTTCCTCTCCTCAGCAGCAGCTTGAGCTTTTCTCTCCTCAGCCTCTCTTTGATACCTTCTTTCTTCAAGTTCTAATCTTCTATTCTCAGCTTCTAGCTTCTTTAGTTCAGCTTCTGCTTTCAATTTAAATTTCCTAGATTTTCCTTTTTTTTTTTCTTTTAATTTGCTTCTTCTGACTTTTAATGCATGGCAGAATTGAGCAGATGAATGTATTCTTCCAATTTCTTTACCCTAGAACTTACCAAGGGTCAACCCTTGCTGGGATGAAGAAAATCCAATGTATAGACATTTACTGTCTAATGAGATCAGAAAAAACCTGAAAAAAAATTTAAATAAAATTACCATTTTATCCCCACTTCAATGGAGACATGTCTGAAATGTCTAGACTTGTCATATACTCACTTCACTTTATTTTACTGTCTTTAGTCTTAGACAAAGTTTGTAATTCCGCTTGTTTGTGTAGCGCCTCAAAAAATCACTTACCCCATGTGGAAAAAAATAATTGGAGGCCCTTATATGACCAAAAAATCACTATGAGTACTACAAGTCTTATTTCGTATATAAGAACTTGAACTTAGGGCAGCTATCCTTATCACCCTTGTCTCAATCTTTGTAGATAACAAGTCTTTTATCAAAGAACTTGTATAAATATCTTATATAATATTATTTAACAAACTCTATATGAAGAGTCTACCTTATCAATAATATCAAAACATGACCAAGTATGTGTATGTAGACTGTGCATGACAGTAATGTAGTACAACCAAAAAAAAAAATACAAAGACAAAAATACAAAACAATACAAATGGCAACACTGTTTTAACCAAAAAATGTGTAGAGAAATACACAAGAAAGGAGAGACCTACAGAATACAAACATAACAAATCGACAATCAAAACTGAAAAACAGACAAAATATTACAAAAACAACGTTAAGTACAATTACATCACAGCTAACATCAATAGCGACCAATTGTCACTAGCAAATTTCCAAATTAAGAAAATTTGCACCTACAGACCGCTTACAGTAAGCCTCGATCAAGTGGCATATTTACCGTAAGACCCACCAACCGAAAAACCCGCAGAAAAATACACAAAACAGTAGAAGTGACATAAACATATAGCAATCAATTTCAATGTGTTGCAGAACAAGTTCAGTCACAGCTGAAACTAAAATAAATTTCTTGCTCCTTGCGAACACAGAAACGAAATGTCAAACGCGCACTGAACGTCATATCCACTGTAACATAAAGTGGTATCCACGAACCAAAGTTACTATGACCTTCTCAAATTAGGGCTTGCACATTGAATGTTTACAATTTCACGTACTGTTTACAGACACTTGACCTCCAACAATGTAGCTTGAATACTCTGACCTAGAAAAGTCTGTTGTTGAATGAAACGTGTAACAACCCGCAGTACTGTTTACAATAGGAACCCGCCTTCTATGCAGTTATGGTCCACGTAGCAAATGCCTAGTAGTTCACTTCAGTACTTGTCTTGTTATGCTTTATGTAGCATTATAATATAAATGCTCGTACTGTTTATTTGTGTCAAACCGTTGATTATTGACCTATATCTGTCCTGTTGTAGCCAAAACTTGCAAGTGTAGAATTAGCACTGTATTACGGCTGTCCCGTGTGTAGCTTAGACCCACAGATCAGAAGTGTAATGTGTACTTGTCCTTCTTGTAACTTTCTCGACAAAACTGGAGACATCATACATGTAACAGCCAACCAGGAATGTAAATTTCTGGATCCATAAATGTCAACAATAATGTCAAATGCTCGCTCTGTTCTTTTTAAACCCACAGATCTGGTCCATCAGAAATGTAAGTTTCTAGGCCACATTGGCGACAAGAAATGTATCATAAGAGCCCACGTAACTGGTCCACCAGAAATGTAACTGTCTTTTTTTTTCTTGTTGAGGTGATCACTGGCCCAAGACAGTTTACATGTTGTTAGATGTGTAGTGCGAGCGTATGATGAGTTGATTGTGGGTGCGAATGAAGACGCGAATGTGTTTAGGCTCGTATAGATGTAGATCCTGCAACCCATACTCTCACATGCAGTAATCAAGGATGCTTTGACACTGCAGGCATGTTTCAAGACATTTATTGACGGGAACACACATAATATCAACAGGAACAGTCAGTGTAACAAGGTCATGCTGACCTGACATCGATAGGTATACATTTGGCATTCAAAAAAGGTAAACATCAGAATAGACGTGCATGGTCAATAGCAAAGTTCTTCAATAATGACAGTTCGTAGCGTCGCCCTTGGCGTCTCTGACTAAACGCGTCAGATGCCTTAGTTACCTTGACACACAGGTGCAACTTGGCACTCCCTGCCAATTGCACATATCAGGCTGTAGTATAATAGCCGGAAGCACAGGCCTCGTCCTAACGTCGGCCGTGTACTTCTGTTAAATAGGTTATCACCAACCCTGCAGTAATACTTATTGTAGATAGAAGTTCCGCCAATCTGCGGCTCCCACAATATATCTTCGTCACTGGATTTCTGGACAATATAAGACTAACAGTCTTGGATGGCTACCTCGAGCACAAATATATAAGTTCTGAAATGGCGGATCAGTGAACTGCTGTTCACCCTAGGTAATCCTTTACATGTTCTGCCACCGAAAAGCGTAATAATGCATAAAGGTCGGTATTACCTGGTAAATGAATCCTCAGAACTACACAAGGAATTCTGTCGTCATCCCGACGCACAGAGATTCACTGGGGAAAAATGCCATAGCAGTTACTTCGAAGATTCTCCCCGAAAAACAATGGACTCTTGGTCCCTTCAGAAAAACAGGACCTCCCGGCTTCCCGGAAGTATATCTCACTCCCGCTTAAAAAACCTTCCCATAGGCCCACGCCGAACTGTCAACCTCTGACCCTAAAGGTCAAACACAATGAATGAATACACAAGGGAAGACAACCCCTAATCAACCTGACATCGCAGGTAAAGACACAATTATACTTATGATACCAAAACCATTACAACTGTACAGTTGTTAAATTTTCTGCATTTACTACTCTCTACATACCATTTTTTATTTGTTTCATTATTATCCACATTTTAGATCTGAGGTGAACATTTAAAATTGATGGATGCTTTATCATTAAAAAACTGCAGTAGTTTAGCCAATAAATGTGATACAATGATTGCTCACAAACTGCACAACAGTAACAAATCTTTATTCAACAGGGCATGAAGCGTTACATCTCTGAAACATATCCAGACACTAAGGAAAGTTTCTCCAATGCTCGGTTAAGAAAGGCGTTAATGAAAGGGATGGAGGGGAGTGAGATCATACGGCCAAAATTGTCAGAAGAAACAGGCTTAAAGGGTCATTTTCTGCTAAATAGAGTGCTTCATTCACAGAGGGAGAAGGTGAAACAGCAAGCATCAAGGACCAAAGAGAGAAAGTCTGCTACCAATGATGATGATAAACAGATCAAGAAAAAGGTATCAAAAATAGCCAAAAAGAAAAGATCCATATCAATCACTTCAAGTTCAGCAAAGCCTGGAGCAACCAAGTCTGGTACACAAAAATCCAAGACTTCTGAAAGTAAATCATCAAAATCTCAAAAGAAAGAACCAAAGAGTTCAGAAAAGAAAGAAGCTAAAAAAACGCCAAAGAAGGCATCTGTTAAAAAAAGTCATACTCCTAAAGGAACAGCAACTCCTAAATTGAGCAAATCGACAAAGGCTGGAGCCAGGCAGAAGGTAAGCAGATGAGTTTAGTTTAGCCTGCAAAATTAGAAATGTTTCCAATTATTCATGCTTATTTTTATATAATTTTGCATTTAAAAAATTGAAGGAAATTTTAGAGTTCTCTCCCCACTTCAATCATGAAGCATTGTTCCATTCTCCTAAAATTTTATGGGATGAGCTCCAATCCTTGTTTCTTCAGGATTTATACTGTATACATCATGTTCATGCCTCCTTGCTATAAAGCCTTAAATCAAAGGCTTGTAAAGAGATAGTTAACTGTCATGAATCTCAATTACATGTTTCTAATGTGTCATCTATTTCATGCCCTCATATGTAGTGGACTGGTATACTCACTATCACAAGACCATAAAAATCATGTAATAGTCTATTTTTACATACACATGTAAAACACTGAATCTGACAAGATTTAGAGAAGAATGTATGCATTAGAAATGAGATGTTACAAAAACATCCTTAGAATATAGCACATGAATTGTATAACAAATGACCAGATAAGATACACAAAAGTGTTATAATGCTTAATTAAGCTAAGATATTGTTCCTCAGAGTCGCTATCAGTTAGTTATACTAATAAAAGGTAGTTTCACAACAGATACTGCCATAAGGGAGTGAAGTGTTAGAGACCACTTTACTACTTCTCAGCTTTATAAGGTGGAGTAACAGGTACCTTTCCTTGCTGCACTTGCCTACCCTAACTCAAGAGCACAGTCAAGTGCCTATTTACACCAGGGTAAACTGGAGTGTGACACTACCAGGTTTTGAGCCTAGTGACTTTACCTTGCCTCAAGAAGCAAGCTTTCTAACCACTCTGCAACTTTAGTCTAATTTTTAAAAAAAAGCACTTTTAGCCTTTCAGAAGCACTTTTAGCCTTTCAGAAGCACTTTTAACCTTTCAGAAGCAGTTATGGAAATAAACAATTCAACTTTCATGACTGAAGGGGCTACTACTACTACTATGACTTTGAAATATGGATTTAAAAAAAGACAGGACAACCAAGAAGCTAAGAACTGTCATAAATGGGTTTCTGCTCTCTGCAAGACAGTCGGAAACGAGAAGGCAAACATTTGCTAAAGGAGGAAGCAAAATTCAGTCTGATGAAAGAACAACATTTGAAGAGATAAAAGCAATAATAAATAACTTCAAAGAAAAATGGCACAGCTAACACTCTGAGCCAGATATAACAGAAACATACTGCTCCATACCAACCAATCAGGTGATGTTCAGACTGAGAAGTGGCCACTGCAGATTCAAATACTATCTGATCAACAAACTCAACATCAGACATGACTGTGTGGAAAAGGAAACAGAACTCATCCTCCTATAGTGTTGGCTCCATACGAGTAGCAGATTGACAGGTTTGCCTGCACCAACCATTTTAAGGGAGGAAGCGTAATGAGGCAGGCCTGATGAGAGATGTGGTTACATGAGAGCAGATGAGTAGTAATACATGTATCTTGGCGGTAGCATAAACATGAATGAATAGACGGCAATAATAAAATAAGAATACAGAAAGAAAGCTGGACTCGGACAGCATTAGGAAATATACAGAAACCAACAGAAATCAAATCTAACACACACAAAGTATTTTCAACTCAAATATTAAGGCATTTCTATGGCTTGAAAGAGCATGCCGAATGGAACACCAGGCAAAAAAACAGCTGAAGGCTATCACCTCAGGGGTGCATTCTCATAATCAGATATGACATACTACTTCTATGGCTTTGAAATATGGATTTAAAAAAGACAACCAATGGAGCTATGAACTGTCATAAATGTGTGCGTGTACGTCAGAAAGATGAATATGGTTTTACAAAATCACCTATGTGTATAGGACAAACTTTCAGGAAAATAGGGTACAGCATTACAAGGCAGTCGTCGCTCTAAAAATCCTCAAGATAAAAGAAACGGAGGGAGACCTAAAAACACATGGAGAAAATAGTGATAGACTTTAAAATATTTTTTTAAAATGGAGAGAACCTGAGCAGATTGCACAGGGCCAAGAGTGCCTGGCATTGAAGGTCAATGCTTTGCAGGAAGTGAAATAGTGCTTATGATGATTGATGTTGACTTTAAACATGCTTTCTTGTTAAACTGTCCAGTTTCTGCTCCTTGCCATTCTACATTCTTTTGTATGTCGTGATCAACTGGTTGCCAACCCCTGCTCTAAAACATGAACTGCTTCTTTCTGATGTGTGTAACAAACTTCTTTTGCATCTAGTCTCCCCTGAGATGACATAATTAGTTTTTATCTGCCCTTGGGATTATTATTTTGAAAAACCGCACACCTATGTTCTGCCATGCATCTGTTTTTTCCCCTCTATTGTCCATGATTGTCTTCCATATAACACTGCTTAACTCTTTTTTCTTCCAGACAGCTGCAGTTAAAAAGATGATGAAATCTACAGACTGAGACTAGTCTTCAACAGAAGTATGACAAGAACAAGCTCAAGTACTCAGGCACTTTCTGTAGGCGTCATTCAGTGTTTAAAAAACAAAAAACTAACTTTTCAATATGCATTAAGTTTGTCTACCAGGATAATGCATTTTATATAACTAATGTGTTCCAAAATATGACTCAACTCATCCACTTTCGTTATGTTCAATTTATAGCTTGCTTCTGATTAATAGGAATTCACACTGGTTGGTAAATGGTAATTTTTCACTGTATCCAAAGTTCCTTCAATAAAAGAAGTTTATCTTTAATATATTCATTCATATTGGGTCAAATCACAGCACTGTTTCAATCATTAAACAGACAATTAACAACTTAAATTTAAATATTACGTCTTAATTTAGTATTTTTATTTTCTGAAACTTTCTGTACAATGTTCAGGGATGACTTTTTCAAAGTGCATCACAATTTCATGAGCTTTTGTGCTTTTCTCATTTTTATATCTCTACATCGCTGCTTAACTACAGGATTTTGTCTCGGTGCATCACACGAGCATAAACCTTTTCATTTTCACACATCTATTCCTTTGCCACCACTGTAGCTGGCTGGTCCCCTTGTGGGAAGCCTGCACCAAGCCTTCTTGTAATGGTGGTTTCTGTGGCAAGTCGCTTTCTACAGTAGTCCCCTATTCTTTCTTTGTAAAGAATGGCACACACGCTGCCCTAAATTATCTCTATTATATTGTCAGGAACTCATTTTCATTTTTTTTTTCAAACCGCTTTTTGTCTGTGTGCAAGTGATTATCAGAAACTTTCTCATTCCATTTATTGCCTAGTCTTAGCATTGTTTCTATGAATCAGTTTGTTTCTATGAATCCATTTAAAAAAAAAATGATAATTATTAACACACTTTCTATCATAGATCATGAAGAATACTGAGTCCAGGTTCAGATTTTTTTTTCTTCTGACATTGTAAGGAACTTTTCTCAAACCGGATGCAGCTGTACAATACTTTATTTATGTCTAGTTTTTAATCTCTTTGGTAAATTATTTTTAAACACTGTAAATGTATCTTTTCACTGGATCTGTGTTTTATGTTTGAAATAAATTTTTATAATTCATGGTTGAATTGTCTTATTTGTGAATCAAGACACAGCTTGGATAAAATTGTCATGAAAGATAATGGTGAATGGTTAGCTGCCACATTAATCTTACAAAAAACCATTTAATTTCAAACAACTGGCCAAGAAGAACCTGCTTAAAACATTTCAAAGTATGTTTGTGATGATAAGCTATTTGCCTTTATTTATATCATTACATTTATGAAATTTCAAGATAACGCACTTCTGTGACTTAAACAGGTCACAAATAGGAAAACACAGGATAGTATGCCGCTCTCTCTTCCAAACCTCTACACCTCACGGTAGAAGAGGAACGAGTGAGTGAGTAAGTAAAAATAAATAGAAAAAAGTGATTTAATTTTAAATAAACCTGGCCCTTTTACACTCGAATGCAAGAAACAGAAATGGAGAAATTCCATTGAAAACACATTTTTGAATAGTACATGCTAATACTTCCTATGGTTTTATGGTAGTCCCTGTTAACGTTAGGTATACAGATGACATATCCCATTTATTGTGATTGCTGAAAAAATCAATTAGGAGTCGATGCATGGCAAAGGGGAGTAGGGCAACAGCCTGGAGCGCCAAGGGTGAGGGGACAAAGGCATGATGAAAGTAGTGGTGGTAGGTGGTGAGATGCCACAGGCCGTGTTTGACCCTGGTGCTAAAATGTATGCTACAGCTCTTAAGAGTGATATCTTTCTTGCCTTATTCACTAGCAGAATGTATCCATGCCTGGGTATCCTTGTTCTCTTTTTTCAACTTAGTTTTGGAGGGATGTTCATTTTGCACATTGTAACAGCTTATGGCTGACAATGACTTGAGTCCTAGCCTTCATGATATGCTAGTTCCCTAGCAAAGCTTAAGTTAACTGAACAAATTAGAGTGAATGAATGGCAACTGCTGGTCATAATTTATAGATGGGGGAAAAATTGGCTTGCTTTCAAGTACATTCATTTACATGTTAAATTAGTTGTAAGCATATGCTCCTTAGGGCAGGTGAAGGGAAATGAATGAAATAAGAATGTCAATGTGTAATATAATAAAGATAAATAGCATACAGTTTTGACTGTTGTCCAGCTATGGTATGCATTTAATGACATCTACCTTCAAGGCATATTCATAACTGCTGATAGTGTCTAAAGCTTCCTTCATCAGAGGAACATTTTCTGTTTTTAATATCTCTGTGGAGCTTGAGCCTTATATACTGAACATTAACAATCAGAACACAACGTCAATTAGTTAACAGATAAGTTAAACATAATAAACTGAAAGATACTAGAACAAGTGAAACATTGTTCACATTTCTGACACATAACAGATGAAGGATGATGTGAATTAGAGGTCAACAAACAGGAATGGCTTCAATGTTTGCCTCTGTTTTTGGGCTGTTGTACTTCACACACTAAGAGGTGCCATTTGTAGTTCCATGTAGTCCATTGACGTTGCTGAGCTTGAACTTCTATTGGCATCATCTTACAATTCCGTGCTTCCTGGATTTCACGAACTACCATATCTTACACGAACTTACCAGAACTTTCACTAGTCTTTCCAACGATAGAATAAAAAGGGATATATTTTGTTAAACATTCTTTTTTAAATCTGCATCTCCGATTTCCAGTGCCAATAATATTTGCATTTATCATGTTTGAACCACTTGACTATTCTCTGATGTTTCCCCTTAGCAGAAGTTTATAAATTGATGGCTTTAATTCTTCAGTCAGCTCACTCCCTGAGCAGCAGAGTTTTAAAATTAGTTCAAGCCTAGCTCTGTGCCATCTGTTCTAGTTCTTTTGATGTTCTTTAAATATTTTATGTCTGGCTTAAGTTCTCTTATCAATCTCAAGTAAACAGTGAAAAAAAATGTAAAGCTTTTTTTCCACGAGGTTAAGCAGTTTTTAAAGAGCTCTCTGAAACTTTGATTTTGAGCTGAATTGCTTGGTTAATGGTAGCCTCCCCATAGGTCAAGATATCCAAGTTACTATTTAATTGTAATATCTTCTGCTGGAAATAGTCTCATCAGAGAGTAAAATAAAAGCAAGAGGAAGAAAAATGCTGTGGATCCATCATGGTCTGGATCGATTGTGGTCACCATTCAATGTGGTTACAATGCTTTATGTCGTTGATTTCTGAATACATCAAGCAAATAAAGGTCTGACAAAGTTCTAATGACAGGCTCCTATACCCTTTTCAAAAAATGTATTCTCGGCCCCATGACGTGGTACGAGGATGCTTTCTATCACAAAAGTAAGAATCTCTGCAAGTTTTTAAGCATACCTTACAAAGACTCAAAAAAGTGCGCATGCGCGCAGCAGGTATTTCAGGTGAAACTTTCACAGTTGTAACTGGTAATTGTTACATGTCTCTCAACACACTGGTCAAGTAGGTGAAAAAAATAGAAAATGGTACATTCTTTTTCAGTCCTCGTAAGGCTTTGCTTAAAAACTTGCAAAGATTATCTTACTTTTGTGATAGAAAGCATCCTCGTACCACATCATGGGGCCGAGAATAAATTTTTTGAAAAGGGTACAATCTTTTATGGACACCCTGTATATATGGGAGCAGCGCAGGGTGTAATGGTTACCACATTGCGCTGGCGATCAGGTGTTCAAGGTTCAAGCCCGGGCATGAGCATTTGAAAGTGTGTCATCGACCGGGATTTTGACTGAATAACCTGAACGGCTCCTGAGATAAACCCTCTGTGGATGGGAAGGAGCAAAGCTCCTGACCGGGTTGGAAGGAAAGTCCACAGGCTCCTCAGCCTTGCAATGACATGTCATTGGGCCGAAGGGCTAAAGCCCAAGTGCCGTTGGTTAACGGGAAAAAAATATATATATATATTCCCAAAAAAATATATATATATATAGGCCCTATATATATATAGTTGTAATAATTCACACACACACAAATTGAGCTACTTTGAATTACATTTTGCTACTTTTCTTGAAAATATCTGGCTACACCGCATAGTAAAGGGAAGTCACTCTTGATCGTCAGACGACCGCCGACGCTAAAACTTTTTACCTTCTCCCAAAATTCCGCAGCTATATACCTTCGCTTTTACATCACTCGTACGTAACCGTATAAACGCCGCAATTATGTAGGCCCTACACTGTGCGTAATCATAGCCACTTGCCAAAAATATACCATAATGGCGGCCTCCAGTTCACTGTCCTTCCCATCGGCCATTAAATGAAATATTACGCTAACATTACTGCACCTACAGACCGACTCACAAAATGCTATGGTTGTGCTAAATTAGATAGCCTAGGTCTCATTTTTAATAAGAAATCTTCCGGAAGTTTCTGTTGGAAATTTCGAAATATTACCGGAAACACGAAGAAACGAAAGAAGCTTTGAATGTCAACAATGCCACCGTTTCCGAGGTCGTATAATTCAACTGATCCATTGCAGACTTAACATTAGTTAGTGAAGTGTGTAGAAGTTTCCAGTTGGAATTTTGGTCCCTTTTTAATACGGCCCCCAATTATTATTATTTTGTTTTTGACAAAGCGGAACACAAGGTTGGTGTTTGGTTAAGGTTAATGCTAAGCTCGAAACAGGATTCTTCTTCGTTCGCTCTCAAATAACCATAGCCTATCTATCTCTTTTATAAAGCCGGCATTCCGTCTCACGTTTATTTCGTTATCATACAGTTTTTCCCTCAACTGGGTTGGAGAAGGCCACCCTGCTCCTCTCGTAGAGCCGACAGTATTGGAATAGGCCTACCCACATGGACACACATCTGTCGGCCCAATTTTCAAATTTGTTGAACAGATGGTCTCTTGAGTCTGCAATGGCCGGTTCTCAGTCTGAAAATTATCACTTGATAATGTATAGTATATGGTTCAGCATTACTGGATTCTAATGTTCCTACTGTCATTTTTCTCTAGTTATTTCTGATTATTGCTTTTATCTCTTCATATGTAGCCCTGGCTTCTGTCTGGGTTTTCCTTTCTCCTTCTTTAGCAAGTTTATCTGCCCTCTCATTTCCATATATCTAGCTGTGGGCAAGGATGCACCGTACTTTTACTTTTTTGAGTTCATAGCTGATTTCCATTAGTGCTTCTGCCAGGCTGTCTAATTCATTGTTTTTATTGTTCATGAGAGCAGTGATGACTGATAGAGAATCTGTAAGATGCACTATCGTGTCTCTAGCAGAAACCTTATTCTCCATGAAGGTAACTGCAGCTATTTTAATGCTTTTGTCTCCGCTTTAAAGTTGTTTGAGAATTTTCCAGTGGCCATTGACATGTACGAGGGACGGTCAAAAAGTAATGCCTCGTAATTTTTAATTTCATTCAATAGGCAAGAAAACAGATAAAATTCACATTGAAATGTAGCCCCAAGTCTGAACTTCAAAAATTTATTTCTCAGTGTAGTCTTCGTTATTTGTTACAGTTTTTGTCCATCTTCTCACAAGGGCATGTATGCCCGCACGGTAAAAATTTGTGTCCTTTTTCCTAAACCACTGGCGTACGGCGCGTTTAAGGGTCTCGGTGTCCTCAAAGTGATGTCCGCGAAGATCTTCTTTCAGTGGTCCAAACAGATGGAAGTCAGAAGGTGCAAGATCGGGACTGTAAGGGGGATGTGGTAATAATGTCCAGCCAAATTCTGCAATCGCATCAATGGTGCGTTTAGCGGTGTGTGGCGTGGCATTATCGTGCAACAGTAGTGCAGTTCTCTGATCTTTTCATGGGTAAAGTCGCCGAAGACGACCTCTAAGCTTCTTCAAAGTTTCAATGTAACGGTCTGCATTCACCGTGTTTCCCTGTTCCAAGACGTTGAGAAGAATCACACCCTTCTCATCCCAAAACACGGCCATAACTTTCCCTACAGATGGTGAACTTTTGAACTTCTTTCTTGTCGGCGATGTTGTGTGATGCCATTCCATTGACTGCCTCTTGGATTCTGGTTCCAAAAAATGAACCCAAGTCTCATCACCTGTCACAATATTCGATAAAAACTATTCTCCTTCAGTTTCGTAACGGTGCAGGAGGTTGATGGCTATGGTTTTCCTTGTTTCTTTATGTCTGTCTGTCAACATTCTGGGTATCCACCGTGCACAAACTTTTGAATAACCCAGGTCTTTAATGGTGTTCTGGACACAGCCTTCACTAATGGACAACATGGAAGAAAGTTCATCCAGTGTTACCCGACGGACACCACGAATGATGCCATCAACTCGATGAATGTTGTGTGGAGTCACTGCGGTAGACGGACGGCCAGTCCGCTTTGCGTCAGCCACTGAGGATTGACCTACTTCAGCTTCGTCACAATGATGTACCCAACATCGGACAGTGCTAACATCCACTGTTGAATCTTCATAAACATTCTTCAAATGTTCGTGGATGCGAATTGGGGTCTCGTCTTCAGCATTGAGGAATTCTATGACATAACGTTGTTTTAACCGAACGTCTTTGGCAGCCATTTTTAAACTGTTACTGAAACAGGTTGGTAATGCTATACAGTGCAGAAGAGTGTTTGAGGAATCCTGCTAAATTTACAAATTGCACACCGATGCAGTATTTACATACATAAAAAACACTGACAAACAACATTTTTCTTTCTTATATACGAATAAGTGTTCTTAGGTCAGTTTCTTGCGCTGATTTCAATTCTGAAATCCGTTTATCTCTATCACATCGGGTTCTTAAGATATTTGTGAATAAATATATTTTTGGGAAACCGTTATTTGCTCCGTTTCAATTTAACTATATAACTTATTAAAAATTAATAAAATGCAAAATAATTCTACTTTTTATACTGCTAAAAGATGCATGACATATGTTACGCTATTTTTCAAATAGTTACTGTATTTTGAAATAAATCTGAGCGAAATATGGCTTCTAGAAGTTGTAGAAATTCGGCTGATCTGTTCTGTTACGTGTGCGGATATTTTACCGATCGTGTTCACCAGAAAAACTTTACACCATTACTAAAGAAAGCATATGAACTTTATTTCGATTCGAAAGTTGATGATGCAAATAAATCTTGGAAGCCAAATGCAGTTTGTTCGACTTGTGCAAATACATTGGCAGGTTGGTTACGAAAATTGCAGAAGCATAAGTCGATGCCTTTTGGAGTGCCAGTAATATGGCGTGAACCGACAAATCACGCTAATGATTGTTACTTCTGCTTGACAAATATCCATGGTTTCACTTTTAAAACTAGAAAGTCTGTGGTTTATCCAAATATTGAATCGGTTTCGAAACCAGTGCCTCATGATCCAATCACGTGTCCGATCCCAGTTACACCAGAACAATATCCGTTGGACGTGAATGAACCATCAGAAAGTGATAGTTTACCTGCTTTTGAAACTAATTCTGACTTGGATTATATACCGGTGAATGATGGTGTTCACCTAATTAACCATTCAGAACTTTCAGATCTAATACGTGATTTCGCTCTTATCAAGCGGAATTACTCGGTTCGCGACTCAAAGAATGGAATCTTTTAGCGCCCAATACTCCGATATCTAAATTTCGCCATAGACACAGAGAACTTATTCAATACTTTGAGATGGATGATGACATTTGCTATTGCAAAGATGTAAACGGTCTAATGGTGCAGCTCGGTCATGAGCACATAGTCAACGAATGGCGACTTTTCATCGACTCTTCCAAGACTAGTCTAAAAGCCGTGTTATTGCATAACGGAAATTTATTTTCATCAATTCCAGTCGCCTACTCTGTTCATATGAAAGAAACTTATGACAATATGGCTATACTTTTGGCAAAAATAAAGTACAATGACTACCAATGGCGGATTTGTGGAGACCTAAAGGTCATTGCAATTCTCACGGGCATGCAGACTGGGTATACTAAATTTTGTTGCTTCCTATGTGAATGGGACAGCCGCAACAGACAGGAACATTATGCAAGAAAGGTGTGGCCTATCAGGGATCATATGCAGCTTGGGCATAAAAATATAATACACGAGCCATTAGTTAACAAAGACAGCATCATTTTACCACCGTTACATATAAAGTTGGGGCTCATGAAGAATTTCGTAAAAGCGTTAGATAAAACGAGCAAAGCTTTCACTTATCTTCGAGAAAAGTTTCCGCAAGTTAGCGATGCAAAGACAAAGGAAGGTATCTTTGTAGGACCTCAGATTAGGAAAGTTATTGCAGACAAACAATTCGAGAACTTGTTACATGGTAGTGAACTTCGCGCATGGATGGCATTCAAATCGATCGTCGATAACTTTCTGGGAAATCACAAATCTGTCGACTATGTGCATACTGTTAAGCAGTGCATAGATGCATACAGAATTATGGGCTGTAACATGTCCCTCAAAATCCATTTGCTCGATTCGCATCTTGACTTTTTCCCTGACAACCTTGGCGAAGTCAGCGATGAACATGGAGAACGATTCCATCAAGATATCGCCGTAATGGAGTCACGTTATCAAGGACGGTGGAGTGTGACCATGCTTGCCGATTATTGTTGGATGCTTCATCGCGATGTACCACATGCCATTCACCGACGAAAGTCGACTGCAGAGAAATTCAAGCCTACATAACTGTTATACTTCTTGTACGAATGATGTTGTAATACTGTATGCATTGTTAAAAAACTTCAATTGCGTATTTTTAGAGATCCCGACCTGATAGAGAAAAACGGTTTGCAGATTTAAAAACAGCGCATTAAAATTGACCAGAAAAACATAGAAATGTTAGAGAAAGAAAAAAAAAAATTTTTTTTTGTTAGCCAGTGAAATAGGAGGCATTACTTTTTGACCTTCCCTCGTATTTCCTGTCCATTCTTTCATTTTGTGTAAACACCTCCATCTCCATTAATCGTAGGTTTGTTGCTGATCCATCTGTATATATGGAAGTCCATTCTGTAGTTGGTTACATCTTTCTGATGTATTCAATAGCTAGGTGCTTCCTCTCTGCATCTATTTGATTGCCTTTCTTCATCACTTCTAATTTGTTGTCACTTAGCTCTAGGAACCTTGTTCTCTTCCATGGTGTTAACATACTGCTAGTCTTTATGGGCTCTGTCTTTGTCTGTAAACGATCTGGTACAGTGGGAGCAAGCTTTTTTGCTTTTTATGCAAAACCGCTTCTCTGGAGACTGCCTCGACCATATCCTTTCAGTCTGTCATTTATTGAGTGGTCTGTGGATCTTTTAAATTGTTCAGCCTCCTGTAGTACTCTGTAATCTCTTCTGTCCCCCATGGACTGTAGTTTTGTTCTCTTGTTCATTTCATTTACTGGTATTGATTTCATTGCTCCTGTAATGATTCTCTCGGCCTGGTTATGTGTTTTGATTGTTCTATCAACGTTGGATTTTGAGGCAGTTGCCCAGGCTGGTCCAGACAACAGAGGGCAGTCCAAGAGGAATAAGATGGACTACATTTTCTACATTGGAAGATCTGGAATATGCAGATGACATTGCACTACTAGCACATTCACATCAATACATCCAGGAAAAAACGGATAGACTTAATAAGTTTAGCCAGCAGGTGGGCTTGAACATCAATTTAAAGAAGTCAGAGGTCATGACGCTCAATGTGAGCAACCCTGAGCCCATATCAGTAAGGAATCAGCAACTGGTACAGACCTTCACATACCTAGGATGCATAGTAACACCAGACGGCGGGGCAGGCAAAGACATCAACATCAGAATGAATAAGGCAAGAACAGCCTTTTTTAGCCTAAACAACATCTGGAAGTCCTCTCAATACAGCACAAGCACAAAATTAAGATTATATCAGAGCTGTGTGCTTCTCTATGGTGCAGAATGCTGGAGAGTTACAGAGAAGGAAATGTCGAAATTGTCCTCTTTTCACACAACATGCCTAAGAAAAATTCACAGAATCTTTTGGCCGAATACCATCACCAACCAAGATCTGCTTGCTCGGAGCAAGCAAGAGGACATGCACACCATCATAGCTGGCAGACGCTGGAGCTGGGTTGGCCATGTCCTCAGAAGAGACCCCGATGCCATCACAAGAACAGCTATGCTTTGGACCCCTGAAGGAAAACGAAAGAGAGGCCGACCAAAAACAACCTGGCGGAGGACTGTGGAGGCTGAGATGCAAAGAATGAACCAGAGTTGGGGCACTGTACGAAGGATGGCTGCCGACCGAGCAAAGTGGAATCAATTTGTTGTTGCCCTACAAGACGCCACTAGGCGTGATGGCCACTGACTGCTTTGACGGTCGGCGGCTAAGGATCAAAGAAGCCCAGGCTGGTATTCCATATTCCAGTGCTGGACGGACATTTTCTGTGTATAACATTTTTAGAATTTGGTGGTCTGTACCCCAGGTAGTTCCTGCTAGTTTTTCATTAGAGTCATTCTCTGTTTAGCTTTATGCTGGCATTTATCAATTTGATTTTTCCAGCTCTCCACATTTTATCAAGAACGTTCTCCATGTCTATCCAGACTGCCAGTGTGTTTCTTTTCCTGGAAAGCATCTTGAGTCTCTTGAGTGATGTATATTATTTGGTCCTCTGATGACCTACTTGTATTGTCTAAAGCCAGCTTGCTGGGGTGTAATCCATTGCTTTCTTTCAAGATGACACATGAATATTGACTAATCTTTCCATCAGTTTACCTGTGCAGCTAAGTAAGCTAACGGGTCTATAGCTGTCAGCTTTTGTTTTGTATTTTCCAGGTTTTAGTACTGGAATATGACAGTCTCTTTCCAAATTTGTGACACTACACTTTTTTTCTAGCTTACATTTATTATCTCATGGTATTCCTTTTTACTGTGTGTTCCAATGTGTAACAGCATCTTTTCTGTGATGCCATCCTTTCCTGGAGATTTTTTGTTTTTCAATTGCCCTAGTGCATCTTCTAGTTCTGTCAGTGTAAATTTAATCATTATGTGTTCCTTGGCTACGTAAGGTATCGACAAAATGGATCGCATAAATCTTTTAATACGTCTACATTCATCTCAACAAAATGATACGTTGAAGGGAAAATTGATAAAGAACATTGGAACTTAACTTTTTAAATTCAAAGACTCTTCCAAATATTTCCACAAGACAGCATCAAACAGGTGAAACTGTGATGTAAAATGCTCTGCTGGTTTCTTTACAAAGGGAACAAAATATCCTTGGACCTAAATGCTGACTTTTTATGAAGTTTAAAATGTGACACATTCAGAATGAAATGCTGTGTTGATGTTTCTGACAGTGAGAAAAACTTTCAGAGCATGCTTGAAATCAGAATCAGTTACATGTAGTTCCAGGGTACAATACATAATATTAATAGTGGATTTGAAAGAGATTAAGAACCACATGTGTATAGAAAAGGCATTAAACTAATGCCATGCTTGTTAACCTCTTGAGAAGAAAACATGTACACTGGATCAATAAAATCTTTACGAAAACTGAAAAAAACCTGTGCCCAAAAAATAAACTGAAATTGTGTTGACCATATATTATGTAGATGCATGCATGTTTAAACCCACATTTTTGCACAGCACTATAACAAAAAGCAAGCCACGTAACTGGCTTGCATATAGAGACAAAATCATTTTTTTCTGTTGCTAAATTTTTTTGTTTTGGTAACTCATAATTTCTTCTTCTACTTCCTCCTTTTTTGACTCCGTCTGGAGCATGATAAAACTGGTGCAGTAGCCCCCATCATGCTAGAAGCCTCACCAAGGCACTTATGTGCTCTTGCCATGCTGGTTTTGGTATCAGTTTGTTTTACATGGTGTGGTTGCCACCCCTATGCACAACCTCGCCTTAATCACCTCTTATGACATGCCCAATAGGTGCAGTGGCCGATTCTTTCTTTGTCTTAGCAGATTCCTCAGGGCAGCTCACAATTTAAGTGATTGATTTAGTGTTTCATGATTGCAAGATTATTAGCTGAAATTTTTAAAACTTACTCTTCTCCAGGTAACAGACAACGAGCAATGTATCATGTCTCTTACAGGGAGAAATAGTAGCTGGGAGAACTACAGTTGTGTTATCAGAATAGATGCACATTGAGTGCAGTTCTCTTTCATCATCACAACAAGCATGAGGTCACAATATGTCTTGCAGCTTTGTGACACTGATAATCATATAGTTCCATTATGAATTTTAAAGATACAGACCGATGCCAGTTATTAACTTCATGAATTAATCTTGAAAAGCAAACCGGATGGGATAGAATGATAATGTGCTGCCAGGGACACGGGCTCAGACCGTTAGCGTTGGCTTTTTCAAGGGCTATCACAAATCTACAAACTGAAACAGAAATCCACTTGGACATTAGAAAAGAGAGAGGCCTGAGCTCTTCAGCATGTGGCTATTCTCATGTAAGACTTTTCTCTTCTGAAAGAGATTTACAGGACAATGGGAAAACAGATGTTACAACAGAGGAAACGTCAGATGTAAAGACAAGACATCAAGACTGTGATGAACAACTATCTGCTGTGAGTAAACAAAATTGTGTTTCGAACTTCAGTACCTCACTTCCAGAAGACGAGAAGCATTTAGAACCAGCACTTTCAGCTATGATAGATGAGAAACAGCTGCCTCCAGTTGCTTTAAAAACTATCTTGGTTGTCCCTGGAAAGGGCCCCCCACCTGAGCCTCCTGTCACATGCTGCATGAGTGGATGTGCCAACTGTGTGTGGATAAAATATGCTGAAGAGCTGCGGGACTACTATAAGGATGGAGGAAAGAGTGCTAGATTAGCATTGGAAAAGATAGAGGATCCTTCACTCAG
Organism: Oreohelix idahoensis; assembly: GCA_024509875.1. Classification (NCBI taxonomy): domain Eukaryota; kingdom Metazoa; phylum Mollusca; class Gastropoda; order Stylommatophora; family Oreohelicidae; genus Oreohelix; species Oreohelix idahoensis. Next base: position 770,265 of record JAMPIV010018340.1, on the reverse strand, counting down.
AGCGTTTGTGAAGCTAGAGTTAGGACTTTGATTATACATAAACTTGCTGTTGTCAAAATGGATGATCTTTATTACAGTGAGACTTTCTGCTTAGTTCCCCATGAAGTTTTTGCAGGTCTCTGAGGAGACACAGAAAGACTATTGCTCCCTGGGGTATAAGTGGTGACTAATATGAGGTTATGCACTGGACTGGCAGCCTCATCATGTAAAACAGATTTGCTACAGACATTACTGCTGCAAGCAGGGCCGGATTAAGCTAGTGCGGGGCCTGTAGCATATGTTAAGAAAGGGGCCCTATATAAAAAAAAAAACAATAAAACAACACAAATATATTTGAACACATACATTTTTAATTTGTATAGTAATTATCATTATCAAAAGTAACAACACAGTCAACATTATTGTTTAAATATTAATGTTTCTACATTTAGCATGAGCAAATTTGTTGATGATATAGGACGTATCAATTTCACGCAGAAGTTTATGTTCAATGCTCATTAGTGTGAGATTGTTCAATCTCTTTTGACCCATGGTGCTCCTTAGTTCATTTTTAATAAGTTTCAGTTTTTAAAATGATCGTTCTCCACTGCAGTTGGTTACCATTAGTGACAAATAGATGCGCAAGGCGATTTCTACATTTGGAAAACAAGACTCCAAAGAAGTGTCAATTATCAAACGGTAAAACTGTAACTCTACAAGGTCTAGAGTAGTGCCAATATGAGAAGCAAGATCAGTTTTCAGCAGTTCTGTAAACTGCACAAGTTCTTCACAAAGACTTTCTTCCAGATCTTCCGGATATGATTTAATAAGATTCGATGATCTCGTTACCACCTCTTCAGGTGTAAACGACTGTAACTGACGAAGGAATCCAAATACATCATTCAACTTTTGATAAGCTTTCTGGCGTTTTGACAAGGCAGAGAGCAAGCTATCAATAAGGACAAGAAATGTTCGGCTTTTAAACTGCTGAGAAGGCGTTTGAGATTCAACAAGTGGATCAAGTGTGCTGGAACCACTGAAATCATCATACTCTCGATTTCGTTTGTGTTTTCTTCGAGTTTGTTCTTGATAATGTTCACACTCAGTCAGATCCTTGGCCTTTTGCTCTATGTCTGCAAAAGTAGACCGCATAGCTTGAATATACCCCCGCAGGGATTCATAGAGTGCACAAGCTGTATTCAAATCTTGATCAGAAGATTGCAAAGAAGCACTGGTCATTTGAAAACGCTGTAATACTTGATCCCACAGTATGATCATTATTCCTGTTTCTAACTTCATCATGGTTGAAAGTAGACCACGAGCCTGTTGACGACACTCTGCCTTCTGATCACTGTTATCTGAAATATCATCCAAGACTTGTTTTATTGCAGAAAAGCTGTGTAAAAGTGCTTTTGTTGCATCTGCCCGAGCGGACCACCTGGTATCTGACAGTCTTTTCACAAAGGGCAAATGGGACTTATTATGAGTACCGCCAGCACATAATGCAGTAGAAAAGAGACCCCACCGGTAGGTAGAAGCAGAAAAGAAGGTGTACAGGCTTTCAACAAATCCAAAGAAAATGACTGCTTCTTGACAACCTTCAGCAGCACATTTTCCAACCAAATTTAGTGAATGTGCAAAACACGGAATGTAATGCGCAAACTTATTCATCTCTTTAACTCTTTGACTCCACAGCAACGCTCTGAGCGTTGCAAAATTCAACACGCCGTGCCCCAGCAACGCTCAGAGTGTGGTTTTTAGTTTATCACGAATAAACCCTAAAAATCGTCCGCTTAATGCAGTTCATATATTAAAACTCGTAGAATGACTTCCGCTACTATTTAAACAACTAATTTGACTTTAGTTAATCAGCACATGTGCGTGTTTTGATGTTATTATCACAATTTTTGTGAAGATTCGCGTGTTTACGTTTTTCGTTGTTTTTGCTAGAGAAATATGTCACGCTTTATATTTACATTTTCTAAGTCTCCTAAGCAAATAATTGTGTCAAACTACTTTGAAACATTGCTGACATTGATGATGATTGTTTGGTAGTCACAGTTTGTTGTCAAAATACGGAATATATGCAGAAAAGCTAGACACACTAGATTTAGTTGATGAGTGGGCGTAGTCATATTCTGGCCGATCAAAAAGCAACAAAACTAGACCTACCGTAACATCTAATCACTAGTTCTTGGTAGAAGATGAAGCTAGGGATATTATTAAAACATTAAACAAGAGTAAAAAAGTATTTATATGACGTTATTCTTATTTATTTGTTTGAAAATTACGTAATGCACGATTGCATAATTTTTTTTTTCTTACAAAGAACCACGGACAAACTGGTGCGAATAACACTAAATCTACTAATTTTGGCCATAAGCATGTTTTTTTTACTTTGTATATGGATTAACTTGACGTTTGAAGACTAAAAAGAAAGTTTTATTGTCTACGACAGTAATTTGTCTTTGGTAAGATCGTATTCTACAGTCAACTTTTTAGCGTTTTTCAATTTTACATGCAAAATGATTAAATTATACCGAATATACTTGTGTTAATACTACCACAGACATTATATATTTGAATTCTCTATCCATTTCCCTACAGTGTGGTATATAATAAGTACATGTTCAAAGGAAAATTCACAAACAAATTTAGACTGAAAGATGAACACTTCACTCTATAAAATTCTGCCCACAAAAAAAGTCTGGCACAGCGTGCAAAATAACTCTGGAATGAAAGAGTTAATTCGTGCTTGTAATCCTATAAACTTGCCACTCATGTTGCTGGCGTTGTCATAACTTTGACCACGGCAGTCTTTAATATCAATGTCATTTGCCTTTAAAAAATTAAGTAGACTTTTAGTAAGCTGTTCAGCACTATGACCTTCCATATCCAAAAATGTCACAAATCTTTCAACTGGTCCAGATGGCAAAACATAGCGCAGAGTCAAAGTCAGCTGGTCCATATTAGATATATCTGGAGTAGAATCCAATGAAACGGAATAATACTTGTATTTCTTCACTTCACAGAGAATGTGATCCAGTATGCAGGATCCAATCAGATTGATGAATTCCTCACACGTTGTTTTAGATAGATATGATGTATGTCCAAATCCTTTGTTTGCATGAGTACTTATATGCTCTGCCAGAAAAGGGTCAAACTTGGCCAGTAATTCTAACAACCCTAAGTAATTCCCGTTATAAGGGGACCCAACAATTTCATCACTGCCACGAAATGAAAGGCCTCGTTCTGCTAAAAACTTCACAACTTCAATTATTCGTTCTAGAAGTTTGTGCCAATACTTTTCTTGAATGTCAGTTTGTTTCACAAGTTGGGAATCGACACGTTCACCTTTGTTTTTACGCATCAACAGTGAAATTAAAGCTTGTCTATGTGAGGAGCTTTCTTCATGTCGACGCAATAGATTGCTTGCATTTTTCCAGTCATTAAACCCTTCCACAGTAAACTTTGATGAAGATTCTGAACTCATAAGCTTGCATGGGAAACAGAATAGGCGCCCTTTACTTTCTGAATAGCATAACCATTTTCTTGCATGTTGCTTGTTTGTAAGTTTATGAATATGTGTAAAATAAGACTTCTGACAGTATCGAGTTTTCTTTTCATACAATCGCACGGATGAAGAGAAGGCACTATCAACATGTTGACATTTTTCACTTCCCTTGGATATCCAATATTCACGCTCAGTCATCTACATTGTTCGGCCAGTCACCAATATCATTAGAGTACTTCTTCGTTTCACTTATTCTTTCACATTCAGACTCAGTGTATACTGGGTTTTGCTGTATGTTTTCTGCTGCACAGCCTGCACTAGTACTAGTTGTTCCTGTACTTCCAGCTTCAGCGGTAAGAGTACCACCACATTGAACATCAAAATATTCTGTCAGCTTACGTGTTTTTGATATCATAAGTTGATCTATTCTTTCTTTTTCTTCCTTCGCTTTACGTTTTTCACTTCCAGAAGCATAATTACGTCCAATATCTCTGTGTCTACTGCTCATTTCTTGAGTTTTCTAACCTTACAAATAAAGAAATTTTAATCAAGATCGAAAGAGAGTGCGAGCACGCCGTATGTCTCAATTAAAACAGGAAGTTTCCGTTTCCTAAATTCTAGTTTTTATTGTTAATGCAAATTCATTTCACAAAGAACGAAACAAAATTAGAGGGGCAGTCACCTAAAGCCAAAAAAGTGGCTTCCGTCCAAACGTGACCAAATTTTCAACGCCACTTAAACGGCTTCCGTCCGCAAACAGTTAAGGTAAAAATAATGAAGAGTCCCACTAAGTCACCCTCTTATGCTCTTTCTCTCACAATTTCGTGACACCAAATGAAAAGGCGCTAAAGATGGCATAAATCACAAGATCATTGGTTTAACGCTCGTATTAGAAGATGACCAAAAAATTAAGTAAGTACATATTTATTGGCGCGGGGCCCCTAAAAGCGCAGGGCCCGTAGCATATGCTACTTTGGCTACTACGTTAATCCGGCTCTGGCTGCAAGAGTATGTGAATGTTTTGGTGCAGGCTTCCTGCAAGGGGACCATCTGCAGTGATGGCCCTTTGCTCCTTGAAGAGATAAAAAAGGGAACTGATGATGATGATAATGCTGCTCAGTATATTTATTTAAAAAAGATACTTAGTACATTTAATAAAAAAGATACTTAGTACATTTAATAAAAAAGATACTTAGTACATTTAATAAAAAAGATACTTAGTACATTTAATAAAAAAGATACTTAGTACATTTAATAAAAAAGATACTTAGTACATTTAAATAAAAAAGATACTTAGTACATTTAAATAAAAAAAAAGATACTTAGTACATTTAAATAAAAAAAAAGATACTTAGTACATTTAATAAAAAATATACTTAGTACATTTAAATAAAAAAAGATACTTAGTACATTTAATAAAAAAGATACTTAGTGCATTTTAAAAACAAAAGATACTTAGTACATTTAAATAAAAAAAAGATAGTACATTTAATAAAAAAAGATACTTAGTACATTTAATAAAAAAGATACTTAGTGTCAGGAACCACTTATCATGGAGAACACTCCACGGGTTACACCACTGCTGTGTGGGTTTATAATAACAACTATAGGCTCGCTCTACTAAGGGTATGACCACACAACAATGGCTGACAAAAGTAACAAACACCTTCAACAGGTATGTCCCTTTAATAATATACACACACAATACGGCCATCACACGCATCAAATACAGTAATGAGAAAACTACTGTAAATCTGCCTTAGCAGCTTAAACTATCACCTCCATACACGAAGGTACAAACTATACCCCATATGGCTGCTATAAATATTGCTCACCTGAGCGGCACAACTATGACAATGACACACTCAAAATCATTGACATCTTATCAAACTACAGCCTGTAGACAATACGATCTAGACCCTTCACTGCTCCAGACTTAACAACGTAATTATCACCAAGGTCTGAAAACATGGCAGGCACTCAGTTTACAGTCTTACAATATAGTCCACACAGCAATCTCGCTGGCATAAGGGAAAACGTCCTTCCTGGACAACAGACTCACTTCTCACTGACTAATTTTGCGCCTTTTTTTCCCGACTTCCGGTAGTCACATGACCCACCAGTTCGGCTAACCTCGGCCTCTCCCAACTGGCTTTTCGACGAACACAAGACATTAAATGCACTGCGAAATAACGCTGTGACACTTAGTACATTTAATAAAAAAAGATACTTAGTACATTTAATTTAAAAAAAAGATACTTAGTGCATTTAATAAAAAAGATGCGTAGTACATTTAATAAGAAAGATGCACATTACATTTAAGAAAAAAGATGCTTAGTACATTGTGTCCACCATAAAATGAAAAATCGATGTAACTTTTTAATAGTATGCAGATGAAAGTATTTTTTTCTTTTGTTTTTAGAAGCTTTCACTGTGCCCACTTAAATCTTTGATTCTATTCCTTGATTGTAACTGACTTTAGTTGCAGCTGTGTGCTGAATACTCAGACAGAGTGCCATTTTGATATGTTTTATTTGGTTTTGAACAAAATATTTAAATATCAAAAGGATCTATTTTATAATCTCGCTTCTTCATACTATCTCTAGTAGCCATCAAGAAGTGTATTTTTCATTTATTCACTGAATCTTTGTGCTTTGGATTTTATTAGCTGTGGATTTTACAAATAACATGTTTACTGTAAAGCATGTGATTTACATAAAGAATGACATTACACAATTTCTTTGCTTTGTATTGATTTTGTTGCCATGACAACAACAGGCATATTTTAAAAAAATTAGCCATAGCCATATACCTGTAATATAGATGCTGCAGATAATGAGGTATAGGATCCTGTTACATGCTCATTAAGGTACTGTATATTGTGTTAGGCCCATATTTTCTTGACTATATGGCACACTAGGGGTGATGTGATCAGCATCTTTAACCTTCCCAGAGTTGCTCTGGTACCCAATATAAGGATGGGTCGACCCAGGAGCCAATTGCGGTCTAAACAATCCCACCTTAACTGGGGATCAAACCATGGACCACTAAGCTTTGAAGTCCGTGCACCAACCACTGTGGTACCACAGCTCATAATGAGATATATATATACTCATGGAAAAAAGTAAGTGTGCAGCACTCAACAGGGCACTGTGCGTGTGTTCTTGGGTGAACTCACATGCAAGTTGGCACACATTTCTGTGTGAGTGTTGCTCACTTACCCGTGCAATTACAATTGGATTGCACTATTCATGGGGAGATAATCACGGTGCAAGATAAATCACATGAAAAGTGCCGTTGGGGAGAATTTATCACAGATAAAAGGAAGGTAAGTGTGTAACTCTAACCACAAGCATGTGAAAACGTAATCGTTGAAATAGAGAGTACCAAGAGTCCAACAGAAACATCTTTTTTTGACAATGCCAAGATTGAACCAACAACAGCGAGCAATAGCTATAAAGACGTTAGCTGCTGGAGCGACTATATTAGCTGTATCACAACATTTCAATGTTCACAGGAACACTATATCACGCATTCAAGCTCGTTTCCACCAAACTGGATCCACTGCTGATCGCCATAGAAGTGGCCGACCACGAGTTACCACCGCTGCACAAGACCGTTACATGCGCCTTATGCACTCCGTAACAGGTTTATTCAGGCAACATGGACTGCCAGGAACATTCCAAGTTTAAGACCCGTGTCGTGCGGAATATATGGACATACACGGTACTGAAATCAAGATTTCATTTTTTCATGGGGATGCCACACTGACTTTAGTTTTTATCTTTCTTTCATGACACTTTCACTAAAATCAAAGTGATCACTTGGTCTATTATTCAGTATTCAACCACATTGTGTGCCAAATTTTATTTCATTTCATCCATGAAATCACGCACAGTGCCCTATAAAGTGTTGCACACTTACTTTTTTCCATGAGTATATATATATATATATATATATATATATATATATATATATATATATATATATATATATATATATATATATATATATATATATATATATATATATATATATATATGTAACTTTATCTCGGCGTGTTTTTGTCTTCAAGTTATAGTTTTGGTCAAGATTCCATCTGGCATTATGAAGTAACTTGCGCTAGTAGTTTTAAGTATAATGGCTGTTTTTCCTTTCTCTGTATATATATATATATATATATATATATATATATATATATATATATATGATATGTATGTGCATGGCAACTGGACAATTCTCAAGTAACTTCAGAGCAGAGGCAGAGGCCTTGAAAATGCAGCAGAGGTTATATTGACAGAAGAAAGCACAGAGAGACAAGTTGCTTTCTTTACTGATGCACAGTCAGTAATTGAAATGTCGAAAAGCCAAAATAATACAGACCTGGATGACCTCAGAATAGTGCTCCATAAACTTTGCCAACGATTCAAAAGGTTGGTGAACAAATGGATCCCATCTCAGTGTAACATCACTGGTAGTGAAGAGGCTGACAGAATGGCAAAAAGAAGGTTCACATCTACCTCAGCCTGATGCAAGCATAACTTTTGAGGAAGCAAAGAGTTTTATCAGAAGCAGATACAGAAACAAATGGAATGTAGAACATCCAGGTCACACACAGAATGACGCTTACTACCAGCTCAACATAAGAGAACAAGTGGCAATCTTCAGACTCTGCACTGGCCACAACAGATTGAGATACCATCTATTCAACAAGCTAAAGATAGGAACAACCAATTAGTGTAACTGTGGCACTGATAAAATGACTGCTGAACATCTGCTTCAAAGTTACCCCTTATATGTGGTACAGAGAAAGCGCATATGGCCGACGCCAATTCCTTTCATGGAAAATTCAAATAGCCTCAAACTGACTACTGCTTTCTTTGGGAACATTCAAGTGGACGTCTGAGAGTACGAAGAAGAAGATATATGTGCATCAGTAATGTGAGATATTTGAATGAAACCTGTCATTTGGTACGTCAGTGTGATCAGTCATGTGAGATAGTTGAATGAATCCTGTAAGTTGGTGCATTACTCATGTGAGATAGTTGAATGAATCCAGTAAGTTTGTGCTCCAGCCACGTGAGATAGTTAAATGAATCATGTAAATTGGTGCATCAATCATAAGAGAATGAATGAATCCTGTCAGTTGGTGCATCAATCATATGAGATTGTTGATTGAAACCTGTCAGTTGGTGCATCAGTGTGATCAGTCATGTGAGATAGTTAATTGAATCATGTAAGTTGGTGCATCAGTCATGTTTGACAGATGCTTCAATTATCAGAGATCATGTACCTCAATCACATGAGATGTTGATGTTGTTTAACTAGAGCTGCTGAGCTTCTCGCTCTTTTGCAGCCAATACCAAGTTGAAGAACTCTTGGTATTATCTACACTGTAGATCGTGGCATATCTGTCATTCTGAAACCTGTTGAGTTAGTCATGAGCTCCAGTTTCTCCAGCTTGGCTTGCATTTAAAGGATCATCACATCTGGTCCCAAGCTAGGAGAAGTACGTGGCACACTGTGCATTCCCCGTCATTCAAGGGGGCTCTCCAGATCAGCAGAGCTAAAATACTGTGCTCTGATTCTGGGCTGTCCCAAGGAATTGTCACGTCCTACACAGAGTCACTTCTCAGCTCTCCCTGCCTATCATGGGCACATAGTGAGATCCTCCTGCATGCAGGCAACCAAGTAAAGCCAAAGTTACGTCTAGGGCTCCAGTGACTCCTCCAAGCTTAGTGTGCAATGCTGGGTTCTCAACATGTTTCACCACAGGGTGAATCCTTAGAAGTGTGTGGATGTTTTCAAGAGTCAGTGAGGGCGTAATTAGCCTAACAGGCAGAGGTTCATCTCCACATCTGTATGCTGTAGCATAGTGCTTAGCCAGAGGTCATATAAAGATGACTCCAGATATGATAACTTGAGATAAAAACATTAATCAGTATCATCATGATTTGTGGGACCCAAAGACGCAGCCATGTCCTCAGAAGAGACCCCGATGCCATCACAAGAACAGCTATGCTTTGGACCCCTGAAGGAAAACGAAAAAGAGGCCGACCAAAAACCACCTGGCGGAGGACTGTGGAGGCTGAGCTGCAAAGAATGAACCAGAGTTGGGGCACTGTACGAAGGATGGCCACCGACCGAGCAAAGTGGAATCAGTTTGTTGTTGCCCTACAAGATGCCACTAGGCGTGATGGCCACTGACTGCTTTGACGGTCGGCGGCTAAGGACCAAAGAAGAAGAAGAAGAAAGATGCAGCAATAGAGAAGGCAGTCAGCAACCCATAGCTTGACTGCTTGCGTCAGCGAACCAGAGCTGACCAAGACCCTACTCCACGTGGTGGTCCTGGAAACAGGCTGCATCACTGCAGTCTGGCTGAGAGAGTAGGGATCGAAGAGGGAAAGCAAACCCGGTCCCCAAAAATGCCGTGCTGAAGTCGGATGTGTCGGCCGAAAGGCGCAGATATCGCAGCTCCGGCGTAAACAGACACAACGCAACCAACGTCCTTTTCATGACGAACGAGGAAGAAGGAGATGATGATTTGTGTCCAATTAATGGATCATCATATTTATTATTAGTCATAAAAATTCTCATGACCAGCCATACGAGACGACGTCTTGTGCCACTGATAGAGGGCTGTGACATAAGGAATACATATACTGTACATTTGCATTGAGCTGCATATTAATTTAAATGCTGTAAGTATGATAAATTCTCTAACACTCCACTCCCAAACTGCAGTATCTGCATGGGACTACATTTACCTTTTAGTGTTAGGACAAATATTTTCTACATCCTCAGCATCATCTTCATCTTGATCATTGTGGCGCACGGGGCCACAATCACCTGATCCCCTTGCAGTAAACCTGCACCAAATTCACACTAGTGGTCCTGCAACAATGGTTTTTTGTACCCATTTTGTTTAAACACGTTGAGTTTGACAACCCCATGGTCAACCTCATTTTAGTCGCCTTTTACCAGCAGCGTCCTGACGGAGCCATGGGCCGATTTTTTTCTTTATCCTCAGACCCATAAGAACTACGCGGGGCGATCATATACAGTGCCAGAATAATTCTAACTCTCCGTTAATTTGGTACTGAAACTTTTTTAAAAAAAAATAAAGTTTTGGCGAGGCGCGTCCCGTTCAACTTAGTCGGTTATATTAGGGCGCATATCCAAACACAATAAACCCTTAGGTCTGAGATTTTAATACTGAAACTGTTAATTTTCTTAGTACACTGTAATTTCATTTATTGTAGAGTATTTACAGTATTGGCTCTTCCCACTTAGGGGAGGTAAAGTAAATAGCCAGCTTACGTTTGTATTCAAACTAACCTCCCTTGTTCCAGAGTAAATTTATTACTGTTTGCACTAAATTTCTTGTGCGCCGTATGTATGTTTGTGTGCACTTTTTAATTGTTGGGAGGCCGTCACACCACCCTAGACAAAAGGGCGTCTGTTATATTAGAACCTTGTTGAAATATAAACAACTGTATTGTATGGCCTTGACCTGTTTCTCATTCAGATCAGCTGCTATCTCCGCATAGAAAGTCGATTACAGTAAACACCAAGATCTTATTGAATCCTGACTTCATGGTAAGTCTGATTGGCTCTTTCCTATCCACGTTGTCAATCTCTTGCCCATTTTGCCTTCAAATTTTTCTTGTTATGGTTCGCAACGATGTGTTACATTTCGTTATGTGTCTAAAATATAATATGTCTAGCTGTGAGCTGTCATTCATTCTCTTTCCGTTCTTAGCTTTTCTATGACTTCTTTATTTGTTTTCATCTATTTCCACCAGACACGCCCCATTCTTCCACATATCTACAATTTAGGAGCTACAGTTCTTTCTTCCAGCTGCTTGCTCATTGCCTGTGTTTCTACGCCCTACAGTAATGAAGAGCATAGAATACTCCACGACATTTTAATTCCTTTATTATTTGTTTGAACGTTAATGTTTGTCTCCTGTTGTTGAATGTCGTTTTGACTATTACTGTTCTCTTCTTGGTTTCTTGTTTTACTTGTGAGTAGCTGAACACGAAAGATAGACCTACATGTTTAAATTGTGTGTGTTTGTTTTAGTCACTGTTGTCTCAAACAGTGTGTTTATAGTCATTACATTTTCTAATTGTATGTTTGTTTTTATTATCTTCTCTAGATTATCAGTGGTCTGTGTGTGTGTGAGAGAGAGAGAGAGAGAGCGGTAGACACCATATTTTCACATTTGTGTTTGTATGTGCGTATATTATTCGCTAGACTTTCAGTTTGTGGCGTGTATGTGTGTGTCTGTGTGGTTTTTTAAACTCTACTTTCAATTTTCTAATCTTTGTAGATATATGTGAGCGTGTTTTTTTTCCGCGAATAAGTGATTTAAATTAAACGTCTCTCAGAGGTAATTACTTAAGAGGTACTATTGTTTTCTGAACCGGAATAGTGAGGAATTGATTTAAGTATTGATTTGAAAGGGAAAAAAAAGTTATAAACAATTTATTATGTGACATGCCGTGCAGCTTGAAACATTCAGTACCGTACCTGAGGTGATCTCAAACAGCTAGAAGATGAAAATCAGAACAAGTATACACCGGAAAACTAGCCCTTGCTTACAACAAGTCAAAACTGAGAATAAAGCCAGGTTAGAGTAAAACAAAATTACTGTGTTACATAATTATGGTTCACAATGTTATGTTATTAATATATTTATTTTTTTCTCATTCGTTATTTATTATTTATAGTTATTCAGTGACGTCTTCGTTTATTTTTTTTCCAGAGATGTTTCAGTTTCTAGTTTCTTCTTTTTATTGAAAAGGTCACATTGAAAGGACTTAGTTCTTTCTTTTAGTCAGGTTATTCAATAGCCATGACACTAAACAGTAATGCGAAGTATATGTAACACTTTATGGTTTCCATTTTGCACTTGTTAGCTATTTTTTGTATGTTATTATCAGTATTGTATTGTCAGACATCTATAGGCCATTTCTGTTCCCTTCTTGGACTTTGTTTTTCCACCTGCCATCAAGCGTTATTATGTGTCCAAGACACCGCTGTTTTTTTTTTTTTTGCGTGCAGTGTGACTTGATTTATGTTTTTCTTGGCATCTCCTTTGTTTGTTCAGTATCTGTTTTTGTTTTCTCGAGAAATTCGCCCAGACATGATGACAACACTAATATAAAAATGACGAAATTCGCATTTTTGTGAGAGTATATTTCTGTTTGCAAGAAAAAATTGAAATGTTAAAAACTGTAAGGTAAATAAGAAGGTTTATTTTTTTCACATATGATTCTCTAAGAGTGACTTCCTTCATCCAAGTTGAATTTTTCGAGTATTTTCTAGATAGCTTTATAGTTTGTCAAGTTAAAATGTCAGTCAGCATAGCTATACGGAAGCTGTTCATTTTCACTGTCTAGTTTTCGTGTACGTAGAATTTAATAATTGGGCATGTTGCACCGTATCTGTGTTTAGCGTACCTTAGCGTGTTGGTCCATTCATATACGTGTATCATCCAGTTCTCTTCAGTGACAAAGGGTGAAAATATATGCTCGAAAAAAAAACGCACGCACACACAGGGTCGGTTTAACCATTAGGAGAAAGTGGCGGTTGCACGGGGCAGCAAGGTACGGCGCGAGTGTGTGTGTGTGGGGGGGGGGGGGGGGGGTGGTTAAATGAACCCCCCAAAAAAATTGTATTCCGACAGGAAAAAAAAGTAGGCCCTACTTTATTTTCTGCAAGCCTTCTACACAATTGTCAATAAGCGTGTGTAGATAAATAGGTAGCAACAAATTAATACATCAATCAGTGGTCTCACAATTGGTGTGCATGATTATGTGCTTAAGTGTGTGTGTGTGTATATATGATGAGTTATTTGCCTAGGGTACTAAATGCCCTGTTTACCTAGGGGGTCAAATACCTTAGCACCGGACCTGCGCGCTCACACACAAAATTTACTTAATAATATACTAAGAGTGGAGCGTCCGATTGACAGTGGTTAGAGCGCTGGTCTCTCGAGGCACAGATGCCAGGTTCGAATCACGGTACCGGTACTGACACGCTCCAATCTACCCAGCTGTAAATGGGTACCTGCATTTGAATTAGGAAAGGTAAAGGCAGCGAGGAAGGGAACTGGTCACTCCACCTCTCGATGCTGGAGTAAAGTGAAATCTCTAACACTGCACTCCCCTACGGCTGTATCTGATATGGGACTACTTTTACTTTTTAACCCAACAACCAGAAATAATCCGCCGGTTGACAGACGTGACAGCCGTTATTTGACCTCGACCTCCCAAACTGTTTATCTTGGGGCGTTTTCCATTTGACTGCTGTTTTCTCTTAAACCCGAGAGAGAGATAATATTAATTGCTGTTAATTTCTGTAGTAATGACAAAATTCCAAAATCGGTGTCTACTATCGATTCGGGATGTACACCCCACCCCCCGGGAATTAGCAGTCAATTCTCTTGACAATCCCTTATCTGTTGTGTTGCTGAAAGTTCTAATTGTGAATTTCGCCTATGCCATACTGTCCACACTGTCAGTCTGTCTAACATTTTCTGTTCCTTTTTCCTTACATCTTCCCCGTTATCAAGTTTTCTAGTTTATATATTTTCAGAACGTATCTTATAAATTCAACATATATACCATGATTTGTCTCTTCTCCCCAGTCTCCCCTAGGACCACCTCATTCTATGTATTAGCCGTCCATGGCATTTTCGTCACAGCTCTTAAGAAACTTCACCTGAGCGTTTATTCACTGTCCTTGCTTCACTTTCATAAAAGAGTGCTGGTTCAATTTAATAATGGAGACCACCTGTTTAGAACTGTCACGGACTACTGCCACCCTTGGGCATCATGTCGTAAAAGGCCACTAATATGAGATTGTGCATTGGTTGACAACCTCATCATGTTAAATAAATTGCTATAGAAACCACTGTCGTAAAAGCATGAGACTACTTGGTGCAGGCTTCCTACAAATTGACCAGCTGCAGTGGTGGCTATAGTGCCCCGTAAGGAGCACAACGGTAAAAGATGATGTTTCTCTCTTCTTGAAATACTAGCACAACACGGTAGTTGTTGAAATACTAGCACAACACGGTAGTTGTTGAAATACTAGCACAACACGGTAGTTGTTGAAATACTAGCACAACACGGTAGTTGTTGAAATACTAGCACAACACGGTAGTTGTTAAAATACTAGCACAACGCGGTAGTTGTTGAAATACTAGCACAACACGGTAGTTGTTGAAATACTAGCACAACACGATAGTTTTTGAAATACTAGCACAACACGGTAGTTGTTGAAATACTAGCACAACACGGTAGTTGTTGATATACTAGCACAACATGGTAGTTGTTGAAATACTAGCACAACACGGTAGTTGTTGAAATACTAGCACAACGGTAGTTGTTTTTCAAAATAATATATATGTATACACAATGGCGTGAATATGACTCGATTTATTTGAATACAACCAACGGACACTTAACCTATGGTTTAATGGAACGTGACTTTCGGAGAAAATGCAGACACCTGAAGAGAAAAATCTGGTGCGATTTTGTGGACTTTTCTAATGCATTAAAGAAAGTCTTCTTGGTGCTTTTGATATAAAACTGCCATACGCCTGACTCTGAATCTTATTGAACGATTTAATCCCGCGAGGAATGCTAATTTTACCAAGCCAAGGTTGTATTCTTATTCATCCTCTTTCCCTTTTCATTTTATAATTGTCTGTGATATTCACATATACAACTGTGCGCACTCATGCACACGCACGATAATTTTATATTCTCTCTTCTGTGTATAAGAATGAAAGAGGCTATGACAGTGAGAAAACCAAATTGCACCATTATCTGCCCGCGTTTCAGCTTGCTTAGGTGTTATCGCCAGCCTTTACTATCCTGAAAAACATACAAGGCACACGTACACACAAACATTTGCATCTCTCATTTGTCTTTGTGCTCTGAGTTCCGCCTCAGGTTTTAGTTGATTGTTTCTGGGTTTACCGTTTATTCTACGTCCCACGGGAGCATAGTCCAATGTCTTCCGTGGCCATCTTTCTTTCGTGCATAGAACGAAACCTATACTGCTTCCCCTCTTTCGTTCATCTCCAGGTTAATGTCCTGTGTTCAAAGTTGTTATGAGTCTGCAATGAAAGCAGTTCACACTGAAATGGTTACGTCACAGTTGTTATTGATAGTGTTGCTCAGAGTAGAAGTATTAAAATGATATGACAAGATGACCAATATTAAACTGATGGAACAGACAAACACCACTGGAACATGAATCACCCGTCATCTCCCCTACGAGCATCGGCTTTCAACAAATTTATTCCAAGTGTTCATGTCCCGTGCCATCCCGTGCCATGTCTTCTACATCCCCTTCTCTTCTCCATGTGTTCCAGGGTCTCCCTCTACCTCTTTTACCATGAAAACTTACTTAGTCGTTCCCCTTTTACCGTGAGATGTAGAGGTTTGGAAGAGAGAGCGCCAGACTATCCTATCGACTGTCTTCCTCCTGGCCTGGTTCCATTCTAGTCCTCGGTCCTTCAAAGATTGTCTAATGTTGTCCTCCAAGCAGACTCTGGGTCGTCCTGGGGGCCTGGATCCCTGGCTCTTTGTGTCCCATGCTTGTCGTTGTAGCCGATATTTTCCCATTCTGCAGACATGGCCAAACCATCTTAGTTGGGACTGTTCTACTTGGGTCTGCAGGGGTTGGGATTTTAGGCCGTGACGTATCATCTGGTTGCGGACCATGTCTCTTCATGTTACTTCAACCACCTTCCTCAGATACCTCATTTCGGAGGTTTGGATCTGGCTTTTGTGGGTTGTAGTCATTGCCCATGACTCGCATTCATGTGTCAAGACTGGGACATAGGTGGAGCGGTATACAGCCATCTTCGTTTTCTGACCAATTATCTGAAAACACTGGAACAAAAGGTGAGAAAAAGACGTTGACAAAACCAGATGATAGCATCACTGCGCAGTCCATGCTCTGAAATCCCTAAAGGTTCGAGAAAAAGAGAGGCCTACAAACACACGTAGAGGGAAATTGGATACAGTTATAAAAGAGAGGCCTAGAAACACACGTAGAGGGAAATTGGATACAGTTATAAAAGAGATAGAGAAGACATGAAAAGTCCTTGAACTGATGGCACAGGGTCAAACGGCTTGGCGGGAATTTGTTGAAATTCTGTGCTCCACCTAGATCTGAAGGGTAATAAATGAATGAATTACTGATAGTTCGTACAAATGCACATTCGCATTTTACAAACTCTTTAACAATTGCGTTAAATAAATGTATAGAAACAAATAGTATTGTCACCCGTGTGTTACCAGGGCCCGAAAGGGGAGCAAAGAATAGTAACACTGTTCCCTGCCAAGCATGTCGTAGGAAACGACTAAGGAGGTTTGGGCATGGGGCCGGTTACCCCATCCTGTAAAAAAATTAAACTACAAAAAACTTCAACAAACATGGACAAGTCAATTAAAGAAAATAAAACACAGCCATCCAAGACAGGGGAAGGTCCTCTCGCAGGGAGGCGTATGATGCAACACAGAGAAAGCCGAAAGGAGTCTGTGTTACTGACTAACCTTCTTTCTTCTAGGAGAACTTCCAGATTTGGCACCTGGAATGTTCGGACATTAAACGAACAAGGGAAAGTGGCACAAGTAGCAGCAGAAATGAGGGAATATAAAATCGAGGTTCTGGGACTGTGTGAAACAAAGTGGAAGGGGGTAGACAGGAAGAAACTCATCACAGGTGAATTGGTGCTGTCCTCAGGACATGAAGACGAAAGTTCACACCACAGTGAAGGGGTAGCTCTTATGTTATCTAAAGAAGCACAGAAAGCACTCATTGAATGGGAAGCCGTTGGACCCAGAATAATAACAGCTACTTTTAAAACAGCTAAAAAGAAAATACATGTAAATGCCATCCAATGTTATGCACCAACTAATGACAAAGAAGAGTCTGTGAAAGAAGTATTTTATACTAGACTACAGGAAATTATGGGAAAAGTAAAAAGAAGAGACATCACAATTTTGATGGGTGACATGAATGCAAAGATAGGTACAGTCAACACCGGCTTTGAAGAAGTCATGGGAAAACAGGGGATAGGAATAATGAATGAAAATGGGGAACTATTCTCAAACTTCTGTGCTTCAAATCAACTGGCTATAGGAGGAAGCATGTTTCCACATAAGAGAATACACAAGGCAACATGGATATCACCAGACCATGGAACAGAAAATCAGATTGATCATATATGTATAAACAAGAAGTTTAGATCATCATTGCAGGATGTAAAGGTATATAGAGGAGCAGATGTGGCATCAGATCACCACCTTCTGATAGCCAAAGTAAAAATTAAACTCAAGAGATATGCAACAATGCAAAATTATAGACAACAATTTAATGTAGGACATCTAAGAAATCAAGAAAAAAGAGACAAATTTGCGGTCACAATATCCAACAAATTCCAAGTGCTCCAACAGCTGGAAGATGTAGAGAATACAAAAGACTATTGGCAGCAAATCAAAACAGTTTGGAGTGAGACATGTGAAGAAATACTGGGGAAAAGGGAACGACAACAAAAAGCATGGATAACAACAGAAACCATCAATAAGATAAAAGATAGAAAAAACAAGAAAGCAGATTTAAACACAAGCAAAACCAACTATATAAGGAAAAGACGATGGTCATATATCGGTCATGTCCTACGAATGCAAAACAACAGAATACCACTACAGGCGCTCACTTGGGTTCCTGAGGGTAAGCGGAAAAAAGGAGGACCAAAAGAAACACTCAGAAGAACAATAATAAGAGAAGGAAGAACGTTGGGCCTAAATAATGTGCAAGAGCTAAGAGGAGTGGCGTCACAACGAACAACCTGGAGAGCACTGGTTTCTGCCTTATGCGCCGTGTTTGGCGCTTAAAGAATTTATTATTATTATTATTAAAACCAGAAGTTCCAAAGCCAAGGCTCAAGAAGTGTACACAGAAGCAGCACAAAGAAGCTGACAGGGAAATACAAGCAAACAAGTTGCCTCATAAAATACAAGAATGGAAAACTGCTCAGCAATATACAAGAGTAAATGAAGAGGTGGACAGAATATTTTAAGGACCTTCTCAATAGACCAGCTCCACAAAACACACTGGACATCCAGCCAGCAGATGAAGAGCTACATATTAACGGTGAAAGACCAACGAAGGAAGAAATAAAGAAAGCCATAAAACTTCTAAGATATGGAAAAGCGTCTGGACCAGATGGCATTCCAGCAGAGGCCATCAAAGCAGATATCGACACGGCTACAGAGATGTTATATAAATTACTTGGTAAAGTCTGGGAAAAGGAAGAGATACCAGCAGAATAGAAGGAAGGATATCTGGTTAAGTTGCCCAAGAAAGGAAATTTACAAGAGTGCACAAGTTATAGAGGAATAATGTTACTATCAGTGCCAGGAAAAGTATTAAATAGGATTATCCTTGAGAGATTAAAAGAGTCCATAGACAAGAAACTGAGAGATGAACAAGCAGGTTTTCGACAAAACAGATCCTGTACAGACCAGATAGCCACTTTGAGAATAATAGTTGAACAAAGTCTGGAATGGAATTCACCATTATACATCGGATTTGTGGACTACGAAAAGGCATTTGACAGTGTAGACAGAGAATCACGTTGGATGGAAATTGATGAGGCATTATGGAGTTCCCCTGAAGATCGTTAATTTAATAAAGAAAATGTATGAAGACATGACATGCAAAGTTCTTCATGAAGGACAGCTTACAGAACCATTTGGGATAAGAACAGGAGTGCGACAGGGATGCCTCTTGTCACCATTTCTTTTCTTATTAGCAATAGACTGGGTTATGAGTACATCAACAACACACAACAGAAATGGAATCCAGTGGACTCTGACTAAGCAGTTGGATGATCTGGATTTTGTAGATGACTTGGCTCTTCTGTCCCATAACCGTAATCAGATGCAGGACACATTGAAAACACTCGATGAGAGGTCACAGCAATTGGGTCTGAAAATACACAGGGAAAAGACAAAGATAATGAGAATAAATGCAGGTAATGAAAACAGGGTTGAACTTGAAGAAACACCAATACAAGATGTAGAATCGTACACATATCTTGGCAGCAATATAGACAAAGTTGGAGGGACAGACAGTGATATCAAAATAAGAATACAAAAAGCAAGAGGAGCTTTCATTGCATTGGGAAATATATGGAGACCAAGAGAAATCGGATCCAACACGAAAATAAGAATCTTCAACTCAAATGTGAAGTCAGTCCTATTGTATGGCTCTGAGACATGGAGAACAACAAAGACAACAACCAAAAAGGTACAGACTTTCATAAATGGGTGCTTGCGTAGAATAGAGGGATTAAAATGGTATGACAAGGTTACCAACGTGGAACTGATGACAAGAACTAGACAAGTGCCAGTGGAACAAGAGATGATAAGAAGACGATGGCGATGGACAGGACACACACTGAGGAAACCTGTTGATAGCATTACAAGGCAGTCCTTATTCTGGAACCCCCAGGGCAAGAGAGGCAGAGGTATACCAAGAAGCATACGGAGAAGAGAGCTGGAAACACAGGTGAAAATGATGAGGAGAACGTGGTAAGAACTTGAGATGATGGCACGTGACAGGAGGACTTGGCATGTGTTTGTTGAAGGACTATTCTCCTTTGGGAGTGGAGGGTTATGAATGAATATGAATGAAATAGTATTGTATTGGGCATAATGCAACACAGAAACATGATAACTAATAAAATCAACGAACATGTTCACCATAACAGTTTGTCATGAAGTATAAATATATAAAGTTCTGTTCCTTCCTTGAATTATGATTTATCTTCAATTCAGTCCTTGTCAAATAACAAATAGACAGAACGACATAACTGTATGCACGCGTGGCTAGTGATCCCAGCGACCGACAGTGAGATTATGCGTTCGTCAATAATTATAAATCTATCTCGACTTAGGTTTAGTCACTTACTAACCTGTAATATTCTTCTTCCAAATCATAACATTGGACTGACCCATGTCCATCATTAATTATAATATAATCTGTGTGGCACTCCATGCCCGACACTGCATGAATACAAGGACACGTCTTATCCGTTCGACGGTCATACAAGAAAGGGGTGTGGTAACCTAGTCACGGTGCGTGACATACCAACGCACACACGTCATAATCAATCGTGTGTATCGCGTACACTAAACTAACAATTATTTACATTATATTAAACGTGGTCACCTCTTAATCTTATGCTGCTAACCTCTAGCAGACCATGCCAATAAAATACCGTAACAATTCCCTGTCCACTGGGGGAAAAAAATCTATTAGATAGATTTAAAAAAAAAAAAACCCATCTGAATGAATACCAAAAATGTTAACAATATCAAAAAAATTTTTTTTACAAAATTGCGGCATATGGCCTACGACGTTCTGTCTAGAACCAATGTCATGGTCATGTCGGCTAACTAACAGTCATGTAATATATTAATTATTTATATCATACATAAATATAAATTGTAATAAGAACTAAAAGAGAATGGTAATGTTGATCTCTAATTAAATAATTAATTAACTTAAAATATGTCGTGATGAAATGTCATGTCAGACTAATCTAAAGAGTTAAAATTAAACTAATTAACTATACTAAGTATGGAATAAAAATAAAGTTGTTGAAAATCTAATGTAAGAAAAAAATGAGAGGATATGTTAAAGAAAGACATAATAACTAATAAAGAATAAAGTAGAGGAGGAAAAAAAATGATGTATAAATTTAAATAAGTTATGTGTGTTGAACATCAAGTAAGTGTAGTATTAAGTTATTAATACCTATCTAACTACTTTAAACAATAGTATGTGATGTATTGACATAATTATTAAATACGCAATATAATCATGTAATTCTAAGAATATAATCAAAGAATTGTGTGAGTTTTCTTTTCTTTCTTTCATTTTTTCAAGTTTCATTTTTTTTTTTTTAAATTCAACTCACTTGTCATTTTAATGTGGACTAGTTTTAAAGACTAAATTAAAAGTAATTAACATTGGATATGAAGATCCATACGTAGGCTTGATCCTTGTGAAATACGATAAGAGAAGAGTATTTAAGTGTTCTGATTTAGAATAAGTATCGATATTCTTAACGTCCAAGAGTTCATATCACAAGCTTCAATTAGTTCGAAATGTCATGAAGTATTAATATCAAAGTTGTTTCAACCAGTTTTTATCCGGAACGGACACTAGCCAAAGTCCCGGCGTAAAATACGAACACACTGTCTCTTGATTTAGTTCATTTCGTTTTCGCAATCGTCTGTACAAGTTATTTAGTTGAATCGTAAGCAAAAGTTTATCTCCATGTTAAGAATTTAGCGATAGGGTACAGTCTTCTGTGACACGTAATTTCGGTTGACGTATTAGAAAAGTGTCAGTGTTGATTACTCGATATCCAAAGGATTTCTAGATAGTGCGTCTGCGACGATATTGTCTGTCCCAGAAATGTACTCAATCGTAAAGTTGAATGGTTGAAGGAGAATAGCGAATCTGGTGAGCTTTGGACTTTTATGATTAGCCCGTCGTAGTGATGCTACGGCCCTCTGATCAGTTTGTACTACGAAAGGGGCTCCCAGTAGAAATTTCTCAAGTTTGGTTATCGCCCACACGACGGCTAAAAGTTCGCGGTCAACAGTAGAGTAATTCACATCTGGTGGTTTGAGTTTTCCGTGAGATGTAGAGGTTTGGGTGGAGGATATCGTCATGGTATTGGAGCAAACATGCGCAATTCCGTAGTTACTCGCATCTGTACGAAGAATGAAACTTTTTAGAAGCATCAGTTAGTCTCAAAATAGGTGGATTTGAAAATATATATAAATTATTTGCCGAAAAATTCTGTCACATTCGTCAGTCCATGTCACCTTCACTGGCATGTCTTTCTTTAGTAATGAGGACAAGACAGCCGTGATAGATGACAAGTTAGGTACGAATCTACTGTAATATTGGACTAGACCTAAGAAGCTTCTCACTTGTTTCTTCGTTTGAGGAACGGAAATGTTTAAAATTTTTGAAACTGTACTGGGTAGTGTTCGGATATATCCTGCTCCAATAATGTGACCCAAAAAGTTATTTCGTGAAACGCTACTTGTAATTTTGTGGGTTTAGCAGTTAAATTGTTATTTCTTAATGTATCCAAAACGTATTCGAGACCCAAAACATGTTCCTCAAAAGATGAACTAAATAAGCATATGTCATCTATGTATGTAATAATGTATGGTCTACCTGAAAAAATGTGTTGCATCATGCGAACAAAGGTAGCTGGAGCGTTAACAAGCCCAAAAGGCATCACATTCCACTGGTATAGACCTAGCGGAGTTGAAAACGCTGTGTAGTATTTAGCTTTTTCGGTTAGTGGTATCTGCCAATAACCTTTAGTTAAGTCTATCTTACTGAATATAGTTGCTGTCGATAGACGTGGCAGTAAGTCATCGAGAAGTGGATGTGGTTCGCTATCAACTATCGTTTATGCATTTAATTTTCTATAGTCGACGCATAGTCTAATGTTATTGTCCTTCTTTCGGACAATAACTAATGGAGAAGAAAATGGGGAATTACTAGTTTCGATAATTCCTAAAGATAACATCTGTTCAAGTTCCTTAGTAGTTTTAGTAAGAAAGTGTAGAGGAACAGAATAAGGATGTACCCGAATTGGAGTATCATCATTAAGAGTGATGTCATGACTAATGACTGATGTGCGACCTGGAATGTCGGTTAACACATCTTGATAGGATTGTAGAAGTTCAGCAATCTGTTGATGCTGTTGCGGTGTAATCCGACGAGGAGATGGTTACGTCCCGCCAAGATTCACTAGGCTGTACTACAGGTACAGGTAATGCTAACTGTACCTCAGGAAAAGATGATTCTTCTTCCTGGATAACAGACAAATTAGAATAGTGACATCTAGGTACGAAAGTGTCATCTAGTTCATGAAAAATAGCTTGTAGATGTTCAGGTCGAGTATGAAATTGCTTGAGCATATTTATGTGAAATATTTTTGATTGTCCCTGAATGTCCAGGACATAATCAACATCAGAAATCTTATTGATAACCTGGTAAGGACCGTTCCACGAGATTAGTAGTTTATTATTGTTATGGGGCAATACCACATAAGCTTGATCTCCTGGAAATAATGGACTAAATCGTCTATTACTGTTTTGGAAAGTTCTAGCTTTCTCTTCCGCAGCCTCAGATGAAGCTGTTGCCATTTTACAGGCATCATAATGTGATTCGGACATTAATTACATACTCATATAGGATGAAACTGGGTATCCTGAATCATCTCGGAGTCAATCAATAAGTCTTTTATTAGTCCCATAGGACCTCTTGGTGGAGTGCCAAAGACTAGTTGAAATGGAGAGAAGCCAGTTTGTTCATGTGGCACCTCTCGATAAGCGAATAACACAGCTGGTAGGACTCTGTCCCAGTCCTGTGGATGGTTAACTGTAACTTTATGTAACATTTGTTTGGGTGTGTGGCTAAGTCTTTCTACAGTACTATTACTCATTGGGTGATAAATGCTGCAGAGATTTCTAGCTAGTTGCCAAGTCTTCATTTCCTCCATCATAGTTTCAGATATAAATTGAGAACCATGATCGGACAAAAGTGTCCTATGAAAACCTACTCTAGAGAAGATCAGGTGTAGTGCACAGCTACATCTGTGGTGGTGGTTGTTTTCAATGGGATGGCTTCTGGCCACGTGTGCATAAATCGATGCAAGTGAGAATAAATCTAGGTCCTCTGCCTGATGGTAAAAGTGGGCCAATGATATCAATGGCCATTTTGTTGAAAGGTCTCACAGATATGTTACAAGCCTGAATAGGCGCCGTGTGAAAGGCTCCCCGTGCTTTCACTTCTTGGCCTATCGTACAGGAGCGTCCGTCCTGTGAAATATAGCTCGTGATACTCCTGGCCAAAAAAATGAAGATAATACTCGCGAACGTGTCCGAGTATAACCCATGTGACCTGCACACTTAGAATCATGTGCATGTTGAAGTATGTACCGCCTAAAAGCAAAAGGTACCATGACTTGTTGTCTTATCTGAGTTTTATCCATAAAACATCTTAATAAAATGTCATTTTTAATACTAAACCAATGACTATTATTTTTGTTCATAGCAAGATGTCAACTTTGTTGACCAGTGAAAAAAATTTTGTTAGTGACCTGTCTTCCCTCTGTTTTGCAGCAAAGGATACTCGTCCATAGCAGAATGAATCTCGATACTTTCATGATCGTCTGTTTCCTGTTTGCAGTGTCCCTTAGTCTCTAATTGTTTCGTATGTGCTCTGGTTATTGCTGCATTTCCGATGCATAGATTATTTTTTTCCCATTCAATAATCTCTTCTGGTGTGCAATCTTTACTCCCGTGTATGCATCCCACCATAAGGTCGGCAATTGGGTTTCTTAACATGCATAGCTTTAACGTTGCCTGTGAAAAAAGGTGTATCAATATAGATAATAGCTGTTGGATAATATTCTATGGTTCCACCAAAGGTCATACACCTGACATGTTCTCCAGTTGCACAATTCGGATGAACAATGTCTGACGGATTCCGATCGTGGTCGATCCCGAATCTCTTAAGACTGAGACGATGGATCCATTAACTTTTCCTCTGTTGAAGATAAGCGAGCCTGTTCCGTCATTGACTGCTAGACTGACTTCTGGTAGAAAGTGTCCGCAGTTCAAACTGTCTCTTTTGCTTTCTGAAATATAAGATTACATGTTGGGCAACTATTTGCCACGTTTTAAATTTCATTGCAAAACAAGTAGATGAAACTGTATTTTGTTATCAGTAGGTGAACTCTGAACACCAGGGGTTGTAGTAGTAGTAACGGCTGCCCCTGTATTATGGGTTATAATTTTGTCGATCTACGAGAATGAGAATGATGACGAGAATAATTAGATGAATTATCCCGTTCTATTGTAACTGTTATCTCGATGTCGAGTTACAATTATCGCTATTGTTCCACTTGTTACCATTATTATAATTATATGAACGATTATAACTTGAGTTACGTGGATTACTGTTGTATCTTGACTGAGGTGAATAATTTCTGGTTTGTTGTCTTCCTCTATTAAAGTTATTGTTAAAGTTATTCTGTCCCTTATGAAAATTAATGTCATAGTTTCCTTTGAACCTACCTCTGTCCACACTGTGTGTTCTAGGTTTGTTATGATTATGATATGCCATATTGGAGGCTACAGGAAGTTGTTCTCTTATCAACGAGCCAGAAATATTAGCATTCGGATGAGCTGTGCAGTAATTTAAAGAAATTTTTTCTAACTCATCAATAGATTCTGGTTTTCTTTCTTGCAGATAAGCAAAGAATGGTGGGCTGACAGAAGATAATACTTTATCCCTCAATAACAAATCAACTAACTTGTCGTAAGATTTGTTGACACCTGCCAGTTCAACCCATCTGTTAAAAGTATTGCGTATGTTAGCAATAAAACCTGTGAAATCTTTATGGTTAACTGGAAACAATCTTTTAAAAAAACGTACATGCCTCTTCGTTTCAAGTGGAAACGGCGTAATAAACAAACGTCTTAATGGCCTCATTAGTCTGTTGATAAAGGTTGGATCTATATTTTGTGCTGCACTTGCAGGTTCGCCCATCCAGAAATGTTTAAGTGCCCATGCAAAGGTTATTGACCTTACATATATCCTCAAAGCGCGCCAGCCACGATGATAGGCCATCCACGTGTAACTTGAATGGGTGGTAGTTTAAAGTAATAATTGCCCTTAAGTCGGTGTGGATGAAGATCCAGATTGAGCATTATCATTTTGGCTTTATGCAGCATTCTGCGAATTAAATTTTGCTGTTTCCACCTTAAGCCGTTGCAGTTCCATTTCTTGCTGCAGTATGATTTCTTGTCGTTTCAATTTATTCTCTTCTTCAATCCGTAGGATTTCATCTCTTGCCACCTTTCTTTCTTCTTCTTGTCTTAATTCTGCCTTCTTTTCAGCCTCCTTTCTTTCAAGTTCTTCCATTTCTGCTTTAGCAATAGCTTTCCTTTCCTCCTCTTCTGCCTTATATTTTGACAGTTGTTGTTCAGCAAATTCAAGGAGTGCCTCTCCCTTTTTATTACACTCTTTTCCAATTTTAATGAAATGGTCCAAGGTAAGCATTCTTGGCGGTTAATTACTTTAGTATTCAATTACTTATGTCTTGTAATCGACAATATAATCGTATGTCGATAATAATATGGCTGTATTGCTATGTATAAGTTCCTCGAACTATAATAGTTTGTAGAAATATATATATATATACTCACTGAATATCTATCATCCATAGTTATGATAGTTAATTATATAAGCTGCTGAAATTATATCAAGCGCTTAATATTAATAATTATGTGTATTATCCCCAAATAATTAGTCTTAATTGACACTAAGTTTACAATATAGTACTGAGAAAGAGTACTAATTTATATTAGATATGTATTATTATGTTATAAAGTTTTAATAATTAATCATTATAATTTATGCCTTAATCATGAGGCATAAAGTGCATTGCCCATTTCTAGGACCAAACTGCAAATTGGTGCAAAGTCCCCAATTCCTCATTAAAACTCATAAAAATTTACTTATATTAATCTACAATATTATTAATGAAGAAATTATGACATTAATATTAATTTATAGACGGATGAAATGAATACAAACAATACCATGGGTTAACCAAGGATAAACAAACAATATTACCACGAGACAAGACATTTCTACAATAAAAATTGATATTATAAAATCAAATCTACTAACCGGAAATATAGAGCAGGGTGAAGGTTAACTGAATATAGAGTTAAATCTGTGTACACAAAAATTAATGACGCAAACATGGACTCATTGACGGTCATACAAAAAAAAAAAATGAACTGAATAATAGCAAGATCAGAAAAAAAACATGATAGATTACCAACATTGTTACAGAACTAAATAAAATTTAAACTGAATACAATAAAATACAACGATTATTTCACAGAACTAGACATCTAACATATAATGTGAATTAAATGCAATCCCGAACGAAACAAGCCCCGGTAATGTCGTCGACGCGTTCTCCGCGAAATGCAATTTAATTCACCGCCCTAAAGAACATTCAGAATGAATATCGGCAATCCTTAGAGCCATATTTATTCATTCCGAATCGCCGCTCCAACCTCCCACGAATTAGGCACAGCACAAACAATGAAAACAGATATAAAGCACATATATAACATATAGAATGGACATGCCTGCAAATGTGAACTAGACTCAGTAATGTTCTTCTCAATGACAACAGTCACGAAATGAGACTTATCTTTTTAACCCGTCGTCCGATGCGATCTTCACCAACGGACTAGACTAGTGTATAGGACTGTTTGCTCCTTGTTGGCAAATAACGTCTTTTCCATCATTTGGTCTATCGAGAAGTTGTATTCTTCAATGAAACAGTAGGTGAGCTGGCTTCGTCCTTCGATCGTTGGCTTGTACACAGAATATTGTGACGTCACTGATTTGCATAGTTACACAAGCCACGTCATGTTCGGAATCATGTGACTTGAATAGTTTCTTGTAATGATAAACAGTCTATCAATTTGTAAATAAGAAAAATTTTTTCTTCGTTCTTATTTCGCTCCCCATCGCTGGCCAACCATTTGTGGCGGTTTTATTTCTAGTTGTGGCGGTACGCCTCTTCTTGTTGTGGCGTAAGGGCCCAACGGTTTTCTCGTTGCAAGGCTGGGTGTTATGTTATTGCGGGGAGAGTTAGTCAATCATGATCATTATAGAGCATCGTGCTGATAGATGGTTAATTTCGCAAGTGGTGGTGTAAAGCTTTGTATCCATTATACTGACGGTTGAACTTCTGATATTCAATAATGGGATAAGTCCTTTATGAGTCCACATGTATTTATTACATAGAAGATTATAGACAATATTTCAAACAATGGTTGTCATGAAGTATAAATATATAAAGTTCTGTTCCTTCCTTGAATTATGATTTATCTTCAATTCAGTCCTTGTCAAATAACAAATAGACAGAACGACATAACTGTATGCACGCGTGGCTAGTGATCCCAGCGACCGACAGTGAGATTATGCGTTCGTCAATAATTATAAATCTATCTCGACTTAGGTTTAGTCACTTACTAACCTGTAATATTCTTCTTTCCTCAGTCAATCATAACATTGGACTGACCCATGTCCATCATTAATTATAATATAATCTGTGTGGCACTCCATGCCCGACACTGCATGAATACAAGGACACGTCTTATCCGTTCGACGGTCATACAAGAAAGGGGTGTGGTAACCTAGTCACGGTGCGTGACATACCAACGCACACACGTCATAATCAATCGTGTGTATCGCGTACACTAAACTAACAATTATTTACATTATATTAAACGTGGTCACCTCTTAATCTTATGCTGCTAACCTCTAGCAGACCATGCCAATAAAATACCGTAACAGTGCTTGATCTGTTTTAAAGGGATCGTGGAATCAGTGAGGTGCTTAGAAGGCTGCATGGCATAAAAACTGTTCGTAGGTACGCACTGCACAAATATATATGTTATGAGAAAAAAATATAATTATGAAGTATAAATGCAATGAAAATCATAGACGTTCGTGTTTAATTTATTTTACATTAGTCCTACTAGGCATGTCGTACAAAGCGACTAATATGAGATTATGCACGGAGCTGGCAACCTTATCATGTAACACGAATCACTACATAAACCACAGCTGTAAGAGTTTTTGCTTTGGCATAGGCTTCTTTCTCAAGGGGTCATCGTCAGTGGTTACTCCATAAGGAGCCAAAATGAGGATGAATACTCGTAAAGACAACTGTAAAAGGCGTAAAGGGGGTTGATGATATTTGCAAAGATAATTTTTTTCTCCGAATTTAATGAAAAGTATATAATGTTGTTTAATTAAATTGTTGAAGCAATCCACTTTTTTGGGCATGTTATGAGAGGAGGAAAGCTTAAATACATCGTAACAACAGGTAAGATTGAAGGGAAAAGAGACAGGAGAAGACAAAGAGAGCAAATACTGGACAGTTTGACATCATGGCATGGAAAGAAGTCAACAGCAGAATTGATAAATTGTACTGGAGACAGGAAGTTGTGGAGAGACATGATCTCCTACACCACTAGGCATGGTACTTGAAGGGGAAGAACTCAAATTGTGCTTCGTGATATATGATAAGACTAATAATTTTTGAAACAAAAACTTGCCAGTAAGGGCAGTTTTATTCTCTGATACGTAACTGGGTTGATAAAACATATAAATACAACTTGACACTGTTGACTGTAACATAATCTAAAACGATGACGTGTTCGAATGATTATAGCAGCGGTTTTCAACCTGTGCGCCGCGGCGCCCTGGGGCGCCATTACTGACGGTCAGGGGCGCCGTGGGTGGGCGTTGATTTTTTTTCGTATTTAGCTGTAAAGAAAACACAGAGCTGTGGGGAATTTCATATTTGGTGTTTGTCAACCCGCGTGACCCCGGAGAAATGACCCTTTTTCATGTTGGCCAGCCTTTGAAGTCCCGCTCCCCCGACCTGCCTATCAACTTTCCGCACATTCTCCTCCATAGTAGGTAACACGGTGATTTTCTTTTTTCAAACGTTTTTGATTGTGTTGTGAGTTTGATATAAACTACGGAAAGATTTTTTAAAATTTGGCAAGTGTTAGTAAAAAGCGAGAACTTGTTGAGGATGACAAGGAAAGTGGTAATGAGGAAAGGAAACGTAAGTATAGAAAATACAACGAAGGTTACTTAGATTTTGGTTTCACGTGCACTCTTGTGAACAACGAAGAGCGTCCACAGTGTGTTTTGTGTTTCAAAGTACTCTCTGCCTAGCAAATTGAAGCGCCATTTAGAAAGTGTTCATAAGAATGACGTTGGCAAACCAAGAGAATAATTCTCTAGAAAGTTGAGTCAAATGAAAGAACAAAAATGAAATAGATTTTAGTGCAGATATTGTTTCTATAATTCAAGGACACTTATCTCTACTCAGTGTTCATTTTGAAAAATACTTTCCTGAAAACTGTGACAGGTTTCAGTGGGTTCAAAATTCCTTCAGTAGTGATGCTCCTTCAGACTTCAGTACTGCAGAAGAGGAAGAACTGATAGAACTTTCATCAGAATCTTTACTACAAACAAAGTTTCCATCCATGGCATCGCCAAAATTTTGGTATTCAGTAAAACAGGAGTTCCCAAGCTTGAACAAGAGAGCACTGAAGATATTAATTCCTTTTGCAACCTCCTATCTCTGCAAGGCTGGGTTTACAGCAGTGGCTGTCATAAAAACCAAGTTCAGCTCAAGATTTGATGTGGAGAAGGAAATGAGGGTAGCTGTATCTCAATTGGTGCCAAGATTTGACAAGCTGTGTAACAACAAGCAAGCTCAAGTTTTACACTGAGGAGACTGGTACTTTATTCATCATATTTTTTTTTAGTTTTACTGTACATGTTTTTTGTTATAGAGATTGAATCATGAGTGCAGTATATCATCAGTGAATGATTTTCAGTCAAAAATTTTAAAAAAATGTTAGAAAGAAACTACTTTATCTATGCTATTTTCATTTTTATAGTAAGGGTTTTCAAAGTGCACTTTGTGTATATATATTTTTTTTGTACGTGTAATTTTTTCACATATTGTCCAATTGCATTTTTAAAAAAATTACATTGTTTAAAAGCCTTTCCAAAGCTCTCCTGCTCAAAAAAAGTTAGGCTAAATGTCGAAACATCACTAGAGTTTTTACCAGTTATCCCACAGGGGAGCCGCAGAAAGAATGTAGTTGGTCAGGGGAGCCATTGATTCAAAAAGGTTTAAAACCGCTGGATTGTAGCATCATCGTCAGCTGCAATCTCCACATCGAAAAGTTGGCTGGGCTGTAATGGATCTCCAACGTCTTCAGCCTGTCGTATTGATGGCACAGTCTGCTAAACTCTTTCCTGTCCATCTCTTGATATTATCTTCACACTTATAGCGCTGTCTTTCTCTTGCGCGTTTGCCTTCAACTCTTCCTTCCACTATAGTCTCCAGCAAGGTGTTATGTCTTTTTACATGGCCAACACATTTTAGTTGATTAATTTTGATCTCCCTCAATAATTCTCTTTTCACACCTGGCTATTCTCTCTCTCTCTCTCTCTCTCTCTCTCTCTCTCTCTCTCTCTCTCTCTCTCTCTCTCCCTCTCTGCCCACGAGATGCACCCCATGTATACACTTCAAAGACAGCGCAAACTACGCTGGCTTGGTCTTGTCCGCCGCATGGAAGATGGTCGCATACCAAAAAATATCCTCTACGGACAACTGGCAGATGGCAAAAGAACAGTTGGGCGACCGCAACTGAGGTTGAAAGATGCGTGCATGAGAGACATGAGGGCACTGGGCATAAATCCAGCAACGTGGGAGGATGAAGCTGCCGATCGCACCAAGTGGCGATGCTCACTACGGCGCCACCTCAGATTGGGCGAAAAGAGGCTGTCAAGGCAAGCAGAAGAAAGGAGAAAACGTCGAAAGAGTTTTTGCTTTTGCGTAGGCTTTCTCACGGGGTCATCGTCAATGGTGACTCCATTAGGAACGAAAGAGAAGATGAGAATGAAAAACATTGAAAAAAAAGCATCTGAGACTGTCACGTCAGGGGCACGTAGTCAGTTGTGACTGAAGGGGCTATTATTATTATATTATTATAATAATGTAATTAAGTACCGGCACAACTTTATAATGTCAGACGTGACGGAAACTGAAAAGTTAACGAGACTGAGTGTACCGTCTGACTTATGTACAACCGATAATGTTATGTACGTAATCATTATACTGTGAGACAAGGAAATGAAAAGTTGACGCGACTGACTGTCTAATTCATGTACGGCTAGTAAAGTGTGTAAGTACAGCTTTAATTGTGAGACACAGTGGAAATTGAAAAGTTCATGGGATTACCTGTTCTGTCTGAGTCACGTTACTTTTGTGAGACGAACTTAGCTATTACAAACGATGGAATTAATATGTTCTTGAGAGCATGTTTTGAATTGTCCTTTTGATGTTGAAGTTTGTTGGCGTTAAGTTCCTGCAGGATGGGGTAGTCGCCCCCCCTCCCCCACACACACAAACCATACTCAGTTTGCCTGTAGTAGTCTTCTACGACATTATCTGCTGTTTACAGCGTTACTATTCATTCTTTGCGCCCCCCTCCCCCAATTTTAGCCCCGGTAACACAAGGGCTATAAGTTACCGCACAGACTTTCATAAATGGGCCCTTGCGCAGAGTAGAAATATTGAAAGTGCATGACAAGACCACTAATGTAGAACTTTTGGGAAAAACCAGACAATTGTAGGGAAACGAGATGTGAGGAGTAAACGCTGGCTTTGGGTAGGACACATTTGGAGGGGACTAGATTATAGCATTACAAGACAGTCCCTATTTTGAAATCCTCATGGTAAGAGAAAAACATGAATACATAAAACACACGGAGGAAGAGAACAGGCGACAGATATGAAAGGGATAAACAGGACATGAAAAGACATTGAATCAATGGCACAGGATTGGAAGGCTTGAATTCTTTGTTTGTTTTTTTGCACAGGAAACTGGAAAGTTATAATGTTGATAATGAGTACAGTTTAACTCTCTGAATCGTAATAGAGGTTTATAACGCTTGCAAAATGCACAGAGAAAATTGTTGTTAACCGCCTAGAAACAACAAGCCGGAAACGATGTGTAATAACGGTGCCTAATAAATAACTTCTTGATTTAATGCAGCGTTTATCTTTATACGTTTTCAGTTCTAACAGACACCTTAATATGACAGTTCCTACCTCAGAAAAGTTATAATATGAATATTCGTAACCAGATAATCTTAGGAGCTTCAGGATGGACAAATATAAAGACAACTGGGCTTATGAAAGAACAGATATCTTAGCAATAGGCCTATTAACCAAGCATCTCTTTTATGTGTTGTAAGCTACACGTTTATAATTATGGAAAGGAATCTTGCGCAGGTGTACATTTCAATCACATATGCAAAGGGAACAGGCGTAACAAAAACTACAGCATGAATGTTCTCATTGTTACGGAGTCAGACTCAACAAAATCCAAGAAAACAATCTGCTACAAAGATATTAAGGTCCATTATCCTTTTGGGAGAACAAAGAACCGCGTTGTGCATAGTAGGGCTCAGCTGTTGAGACAATCGATTCGCTTGTACAACGGTGTGTGACCTCTGTGTCACACGCCGGCCTCTAAAAAAAATTCTCCAGGTAAGATTTACACTGGGACAGTAAGTAAAGTTTATTTTTATTACACTGGTTGCCCTAAAATCTTAGGTCGTAAAACTTGGGTGTGGTTTGAAAACCTAAACACTAGGGGCGTATTTCTTAACTAGCAGATGTAGTGATTCGGGACTTTTGGCAAAGGGAAGAGGGGAGAGAATGAATCTGGATTGTTTGCCTGGCGAAAAGAGTTTCAACAGCGATATTGTAAGTAAGTACAGAAAATATTGCAATGAATAATACGAGGAATACATTAACGGTCATGACATAATAGTGACTTCAGATGAAGGCGAGATAAAAACGTATGGCCACAATTTAAGTTTGATCTTGATTAGATTACATCATTTCGTATATTTTATTTTGACGATACATTCCTTCAAGCTAGCTGTTGTCGTACGGTAGGTTAATTAGTTTATTGGGCTTAGTCTAAGTAAAGAGTAACGGTTGACTGATACACGAGAATGTATGGAAAATAGATTTCACAGGTGGTAGGTTGAGGGAAAGATATGTCTCTGGAACGAGTAGGTTTCTCTCATACAGCCTATCCGTACAACTATGTTTTATTATAAGTATAAGTATATGAAGTCGGTTTCGCCAGGAACAATGCCTCGTCCATCTTATGGTTTGTCTCAAACCACACGGTTTGAATACCCAACATTCTTTTATCTGAGAGGCCTTTCTCTATCGAGTCCCAGTTGTATTATGACTGTCTACTTTTATGCGATCACGCATTTTTTTATAAAATCGCTTTTCCCTCTCTTTATACATTTTAATATTAATAATTTTTTATTTTTTTAATTATGTAATTTATTTTTTTTATTTACTTATTATTATTATTTTTTAAAATTATGTATTATTATTATTTTATTTTTATTTATTTATTTAATTATTTATGTGTTATTATTATTATTTTTTTACTTTATTTATTTATTGTTTTGTTTTGTTTATTTTTTTCAAAAAACATTATTTTTTCTCTCACTCTTTTTCAGTCCTTGTTTTCATTATTTCTTATTTTTTGTTTTTAATGTACTATCGACTTCCGCTTTCTGGTTTAGTGGCAGCCATCGTGCTTCACATGTGACTGGACATAAGGGAGTATTTTTTCTCTTATTTTTATAGTTTCATGTTCTCTACTTAATTCTCATTTTCTTTCCCTCCTGTCTCTTGTTTGTCTGTCCCTGACGAAGGCCTTGTGGCCGCAACGTAGGTTTTTTTGTCCTTTCTCCTTGTAAGACGTATTACCATTTGTGTGTTTTTTTGTTTTTTTTTTCTCCCCATTCAACTGCTTTATTATAAGACAGTCTTTGCCTCCCTGTCTAAAGAAAGAACAGGTTACTCTACACACACACAACAATATGTGACAACAATGACACACAAACGTGAAAAACTAAGGATAAATGGGTATGGGTCTGACCAACACACAAAGTTTTCTTGTTGTTTATTATCACTAAAAAACTGTTTTTACAACATCAAGTTACCCAAAGAATATCAAGAAAAGCATTTACATATAGAAGAAGTAAAGAGGAATGATGCGCCTTCACATTTTAGGAAATATAACCCAACGAAAATATTTACCCAAAGGTTCAAGGTTAGCACTAAGTTTACAGAATAACAATATTGGTACAATAAAAGACCAAGTAAAGTAAACAGAATCAAATCAAACCACCAAAGATTAATAGATAATTTCCAGCAACAATAAAATCAACACACGCTCTCTCTTTCATGTGCCCACCTCTCACACTCTTACCTATTTTGTATTTCTTCCCTTGGGTCTGTGGTATCCCTTGGTACATTTATTCCAGGAACAAAGTCCCTACTGTTTCTGTTGACTAATATATCATCCCAGCTGTCGGAGATACAAATTGGCCCCAGTTAATCCCAGAAGCTAATGAGGTGAACGCCGAATAAGTTTACTTCCACGATAAATCCTGGTGACGATATGAGTCATAAAGGGGTGTCCACTGTTCTAAAAAACTAGCACTGTTCCACCGATGGGTGCACAGGGGAATGTGATTCTAGATACAGAAACTACAAATAAATAATTTCGTTGCGACAACTCTTGCAGTGTTGAGGGCGGGCGGGGAAAACAGTCTTGTTTCCCGCTCGGCTGGAACATCTATTTGGATAAATATAGGGTTTACTACAAATATTGAATATGTGAGGGTCCTTGGTGTTTACCGTTTTAAGAGAGGGGAACACTTCTAGAAAATCTGGAAAAATTCGGTTGTTACAAATGATGATGATGGATTTTCTATCGGCTGACTCTTTGTCAGAGTGCCAGTCCTGCACAGTGTATATTTTAGTACTCCACTTGGATTACTGTCGTGAAACGAATGTGTGTAACCCCACTACTTTGTTAAATCATTATGTCGGGATACAAATTTGCCCCAGCCAATCAACGCACAGTTGCTGAGCCGGAATAAATTACCTGAAGTTATGCCAGGAAAAACTTAAGCCCTGTTTTTTTCGGATGTGGGTCGTGGCCATCTTGTTCACGCAAGATGGCGGAAGAGAACTGAATAAAATTAGGCTGTACGAGCAAAAGACGAAACTGCAGGAAACCAATCAGCTTGCTCCGCCAGGAACCAACCAAACGCTTTCCTTAACCATTAGAAGTGGGAGCCACGCTGGTGTAATGGTTACAACGTTGTACTGGCGACCAGGTGTTCATGGTTCAAACCCGGCCCATTGGCGTTTGAAGAAACCGTAAATTTGACAGAATAATCTGAACGCTCCGCACATAAATACCAAATGGGAAGGAGCGAAGCTCCTGACCGGGTTGGAAGGAAAGTCCACTGACCCCCCAGCCTCGCAATGACATGTCATTGGGCCGAAAGAGCTGGAAAAGCTCGAGTGCCGCTGGTTATAGGAAAAAAAAAGCCATTAGAAGTTACTTTACCTGCCTATATAATCGGGCTGATTTTATGCATAATCACACATCACCGACCACGAAGCCAGAGACGACCGACTGAAGAGAGGAGCTGTCAGTTTTGATTTATAGCTTACCTGAGGGCATCGACCTGCAGCCTGCTTCGCTAAGTCGAGTCAAAAACTGGCCTGTTTGAATCTTAGAGGGTAAATATATTTACGATAACCTTTAGGAAAATAGGCCTTCAGCTGGTATATAATGTTGGTATTTGTTGTGTGTCATTATACTTCCTACACCTGTATATATTTTATATAAATTGTTTCAATATGAACGTATCTGGTTACTGATTGTATCTTAAGGGTATTAGGTATAATGATTGTATTTCCTGATATGATTGATGAAGACGAAGACTAATAGGACTCATACTTCAACCTATTGTCTCCTATAACTTCAATCTATTATCTCAGACCAACTGCAATATAACCAAAACAGTCCTTGTTAGGACTCAATCTACTGTCTCCTATAACTTCAGTCTATTATCTCAGATAAAACCAACTGAAATATAACCAAAACAGTCCTTGTTAGGACTCATCAATCTATTATCTAATTCCAACCTGAAATATAACCAAAACAGTCCTTGTTAGGACTCAATCTATTGTCTCCTATAACTCAATCTATTGTCTCACACAATTTCAGTCTATTATCTCAGATAAAACCAACTGCAATATAACCAAAACAGTCCTTGTTAGGACTCAATCTATTGTCTCCTATAACTCAATCTATTGTCTACTATAACTTCAGTTTATTGTCTCAGATTACTCCCACCTGGAATGTAACCAAACAGTCCTCGTCTCATATACTCCTATCATAAGAACATAACGTTATTGTTATATATATTATAGCACTTGTCAGAGAGGGCCTGGTATATTCTAGGGGGAAGGAAATGAAATTTTGTAGCGCACCTAGGTGTACATATTATTGGATGTATTCATGTATTGAATTTATATTATTGGATGTATTCATGTATTGAATTTATATTATTGAATGTATCCATGCATTAGTTTATCAGAAAGAATGTTTTGCAAGTAGACACCTGTCTTGTCTCGCTATTGCTAAATCATACTGAGCCATGTTGTCATTCATCCTACATGCAGACACTGAGACACGCTCATATCATATACAATAGAAATAGGTGGGCTTGAGGACAGAAATTAGCCCCTATTTTTCCTTGTTACAGGTTTATTCGTGTCATCAAACCTGAGGTCGTATGTCGTGTCAATCCAGCTGCCTGGAACGTCGCAGGAGCACAGTGATTGCACAGGATCAACCTCTTTAGTCCCCCTCAGTCTTGGGTGGGCAATGAAACGACCATCAGCGGGTGTTTTGTGTCAACCAAACCAAGAAGGACAGACCTTTTAAGAGATGAGTACACATTAGTACCATTTCTGTCGGCATTGTGAGCAAAAGCTAGTGTCAGTGACGAGAAAGTGAATTAGCGTAGCAAGAGACAATAATAAGATTATAGCTGATAAATTATACGTAATTAACAGCACAGCTGATACGTGTACTATAATTGAATAACAGCACAGCTGATATAATTTTTGTTCCTATAATTGGAAAACTTGTTGTAATATATTTACCTATCTATATAAATATAAATATTTGTAAATCATATGTAAACTTACAAATTCATTACATTCCATTTTTCAACATTCACCCTTCAGCACAAGAGTAGATAGTGTATATACTAAATAAATAATAAGGAAATTGTATTTGAAGACTTGTCAAGTTTATCATTGTTAAGTAAAATCTGTTTCCTTGTTTTTTTAATATCACAGTTAGTTACACAGCGGAGGTGGCACTTTATGTCGGTCTCCTCTCTACTATTGTTTCGAGATCAGATCATTCACAGCCGTAACTAATTTGTGATACCAGTAGTCCTCTCAGACACTGGGACTTCACCATTTTCTGCAGAAATTCTATTTCTGTAATTGTCAGTACTATACTGATCTTAGAGCCAAATAAAACCTCACTCCACACTGGGGGCTCGTCCGGGATATTTCTGTATATCTTGAGCCATACTTAGTCTATTCATCTATCTACACTCTATCTTGTGCCACCCATAGATAACATACGAAAATTTTTTTTTGAGAAATTCAATAATAGAATTTTTTATTGTTTTCTTAGGAGGAGTACCATTTAGTACTCAGTAAATAGTTGATGCTCACGAAGTTGCACGGAAATTTTTTGTTCATTTAATTAATTAAGTTTAATTATAATATTTGGTTATAGTAAATTTACATACCCTATCTAAGTAACGCTATGGCTGATCTAGTGAAGTTCAGGACTGCGATCATGCAGATGGGTAAGGAATTAAATATGACAGGTGATGCTCTCACTCAGTATGTCACAACAGAAGTGGACAAACACATGGATAGGGAAGAAAGAAAGTTACAATTAGAGACTGAAGCAAAGAAATTAGAGGCTGATAGAGAAGCAAAGAAATTAGAGGCTGAAGAAAGGCGGTTGCAAGCAGAAGCTGAAAGAGAAGCCAAAAGACTGGAAGCTGAAAGAGAAGCCAAAAGACTGGAAGCTGAGAGAGAAGACAAAAGACTGGAAGCTGAGAGAGAAACCAAAAGATTAGAAAATGAAGCCAAGAAATGGGAGGCTGAAAATGAGGCAAAGAAAATTGAAGCTGAGGAAAGGAAATTACAAGCAGAGAGAGACCATCAGTTGAGATTAAAAGAGCTTGAAATTCAGGCAAATACTGGCAATAATGGTGGTAGCTCACCTCACTCTGAGAGTAGCTCCAGCCAGAGCACCTCAAGTGGGGCCATGAATTTTCATCTGGACCCATTTGTTGAGAAAGAAGACGCCATTGAGTCGTACCTGGATAGATACGAAAGACTTGCCACTACCTATGGCTTAGTGAAAGAAAAGTGGAGTCTTAAACTATCTCAGGGATTGAGAGGTGTGGCCTACGATGTATATTTGAAGCTCTCAAGAGATGACCAGGAAGATTATGAAATCCTGAAACAGGCACTGCTTGTGAGATATGAAAAGAACTCAGAATCATATAGAAAGAAATTCCGAACAGCTAAACTTCTTCCAGGAGAAAACTATCACCAATTCTCTGCTAGATTGGAAACCTATTTGGAAAAATGGAGTAGTTTAGGAAAGTGTCAGGATCTGAAAGAAATGACAATGATGGAGCAAGTGAAACAGTCCATGCCTCAAGAAATGAGGAAGTTTATCATGGAACAAGGAGCAGAGAGATTGGAAGATATTGTAACTGTTGCTGAGAGATATCAAGCAGCTCAGGCAGAATTATTAGGAAATAAGAAGAAGCAGGGTGAAAACTTTAAATCATCACAAAACTATACCAAATATGAACAAAAGGACCATACCACAAGGAACAAACAAAGATTTGACCAAAAGGACAAAAACCCTCTAAGATCGGATAAGACACCTTACCGCAATGAAGGAAAGTGGTGTAAAACTTGTTTAATGAGTAACCACAATACTGCGGACTGCAGAAGGAAGAATCCTCCTCATCATGCTGCATGTCTTACAACAGGAAAGCCGGGAAGGAAGGAACTGGCAGTAAGTCAGAAGGACTTCCATCATCCCCCTGTCTGTGAGGAAGTGACTGTGAATGGCACTCAAGTACTGTGTTTATATGACACAGGCTTGGACTTTGATTCAGTTGTGTGCTCTTCTCTAGTGAGTCCTGACCAGATAACCACAGAAACAGTGGAAATCAGAGGACCGATCAAGGGAGCAAGAACCATGACATTACCCATAGCCCGAATCAACATAAGATCTCGCTATGTGGAAGGAGAAATCAAAGCAGCAGTGATGGACGACCCTATTTACCCTTTGATTTTGGGGTGTAGGTATGTTTTCCTTGGAGAACCTATAAAACCTGTAGTTATGGCAACAGTCCAGACCAGGGAAAGCTCCAGGAAAATGGAGGAGAATCCTATCAATACTCATCCAGAAGAGATGAAAAAGGCTCAAGCAGCAGACAGCACATTGAAGCCTTGTTTTGGCAAATTGCCAAAGGCCCATAACCCTCCAGAGAAAGGAGACTACTATATGGAAAATGGCCTACTCTACAGACAAGCTGGAAAAGGACCTAAAAGGCATGGACAGCTGGTAGTGCCAAAATTCTATAGGGAGGAAATTATGGAGCAAGAGCATGCTACATCAGGCAGTGGTCACAGAGGAAAAGGGGCCACTGGTCAAAATATAGCATTGCGATATTACTGGCTAGGAATAATTGAAGACATAAGTCGGTATATGAAATCCTGTTCAGAATGTAACCAGGTAACCTCATTCAGAAGCATAGACCAGTTACAGGACCTAGGGAAGCATAGTTGCGGACGTAGGCCCACAAAGAAAATACACCAGAGAGGTAGATGCAGTGATAAAGAGAAAACAAAATCACAAGTCTACTGTTACACCAGTAACCATGGCAACTCTCCGTATTGTACAGAGAGGGGACGAGAGACATCCCACCCCGACTAGATATTTGTCGGAACACCGTGGCCTGGATCATTTGGAAAATTTGGTTAGTCAGCAACCAGTATTAAAAAAGCTGCAGAAACAAACCCGAACCAAAGGAGGTAGGAACCAGGGCTGTACCAAACAGTTGAGGGAGACAAGCCCCACTTCGGTATACTACCCCTAACAATAGAAATAGTTGTGGGTCCGGCAACGTTGTTGTATTGCCGTCCCCATACACAGTCCACTGGAAGCATTGCTGCGGACATGGACTGAACAATAGCAAGCACAAACACTCAAGGATGAGATTGACTATCTCTTAAAAGAGAATTATTTCAAAGTCTGAATCTCCCTATAGCTCAAGTGTGGTGCTATTAAGGAAGCTTAGTGGTGAACACAGGTTATGTATTGACTACCGGAAGCTTAATGCGATCACAGAATCTCAGGTTGACCCATTACCTGACACCAACCAGCTGTTCTCTACACTGAGTAAGGCTAGGTATTTATCGAAGGTAGATCTAAGCAAGGGATACTACCAAATACCAGTGAAACCAGAAGTTAGGAAAATGCTGGCATTTAGTACATCAGACGGACACTACGAGTTTAATGTACTAACCTTTGGGCTGAAAAATGCCCCAAGTATCTTTTCAAGAATGATGAGGAAATTGTTGGAACCTCTACAAAATCCCCATATCACTAACTTTATGGATGACATTCTTGTTGCTACAAACACATTTGAAGAGCATATAGTAGCACTCTCCATGTTGTTTGACAGACTGAGAGCCACTGGATTGACTGCACGTCCAACCAAGTGCTATATCGGTTGTAAGGAGTTGGAATTCTTAGGTCACACTATTTCTACAGGTCATATGTCTCCTGACCCAAAGAATATAGAGAAGTTAAAGAAGGCACCCAGACCTCAAACGAAGGAAGATGTGAGATCATTCGTGTCATTATGTGGGTTCTATCAGAAGTACATACCCCACTTTAACTCTCTGTGTGCACCATTAACTAACTTAACTAAGAAAGGACAGCCTGACAAAATCCAATGGAATGCTGATTGTGAAAAAGCTTACACAGAGCTAAAAGCAAAACTCACCAGCAAACCAATCCTTACGCTACCCGATATCACACAAGAATTTGTATTAAGGACGGACGCTAGCAGTATAGGTATTGGTGCAACTCTCTTGCAGAAATCAAAAGCCCAGCCGGAGGAACTTTTACAGTCGCCTACGCCAGTAGGAAGCTGAATGCAGCTGAGTTGAACTACTCGACCATAGAGAAAGAATGTTTGGCTCTAATTTAGTCCATCGACAAATTTTCACCTTACCTGTATGGGACACACTTCATTGTCCAAAGCGATCACCAACCTTTAGCTTTCTTGGCTGCATCTAAAAAGTTAAATTCGAGATTGTTAAGGTGGAGTCTGCTTCTTGCGCCTTATTCCTTTACCGTGAATTACATTCCGGGAAGAGACAATGTAGGAGCTGATTTTTTAAGTCGACACCCTATTACTCTGGAAGGACAGACGCAAAATGATTAACTACAGCAGGTGTTTACACTTCAGCTATGACAGGTCACAGCTAGGAAAGGATGGGGCTATGTCGTGAAACGAATGTGTGTAACCCCACTACTTTGTTAATCATTATGTCGGGATACAAATTTGCCTCAGCCAATCAACGCACAGTTGCTGAGCCGGAATAAATTACCTGAAGTTACGCCAGGAAAAACTTAAGCCCTGTTTTTTTCGGATGTGGGTCGTGGCCATCTTGTTCACGCAAGATGGCGGAAGAAAACTGAATAAAATTAGGCTGTACGAGCAAAAGACGAAACTGCAGGAAACCAATCAGCTTGCTCCGCCAGGAACCAACCAAACGCTTTCCTTAACCATTAGAAGTGGGAGCCGCGCTGGTGTAATGGTTACAACGTTGTACTGGCGACCAGGTGTTCATGGTTCAAACCCGGCCCATTGGCGTTTGAAGAAATGTTTACGACCGTAAATTTGACTGAATAATCTGAACGGCTCCTGCACATAAATACCGTGTGGATGGGAAGGAGCGAAGCTCCTGACCGGGTTGGAAGGAAAGTCCACTGACCCCCCAGCCTCGCAATGACATGTCATTGGGCCGAAAGAGCTGGAAAAGCTCGAGTGCCGCTGGTTATAGGAAAAAAAAACCATTAGAAGTTACTTTACCTGCCTATATAATCGGGCTGATTTTATGCGTAATCACACATCACCGACCACGAAGCCAGAGACGACCGACTGAAGAGAGGAGCTGTCAGTTTTGATTTATAGCTTACCTGAGGGCATCGACCTGCAGCCTGCTTCGCTAAGTCGAGTCAAAAACTGGCCTGTTTGAATCTTAGAGGGTAAATATATTTACGATAACCTTTAGGAAAATAGGCCTTCAGCTGGTATATAATGTTGGTATTTGTTGTGTGTCATTATACTTCCTACACCTGTATATATTTTATATAAATTGTTTCAATATGAACGTATCTGGTTACTGATTGTATCTTAAGGGTATTAGGTATAATGATTGTATTTCCTGATATGATTGATGAAGACGAAGACTAATAGGACTCATACTTCAACCTATTGTCTCCTATAACTTCAATCTATTATCTCAGACCAACTGCAATATAACCAAAACAGTCCTTGTTAGGACTCAATCTACTGTCTCCTATAACTTCAGTCTATTATCTCAGATAAAACCAACTGAAATATAACCAAAACAGTCCTTGTTAGGACTCATCAATCTATTATCTAATTCCAACCTGAAATATAACCAAAACAGTCCTTGTTAGGACTCAATCTATTGTCTCCTATAACTCAATCTATTGTCTCACACAATTTCAGTCTATTATCTCAGATAAAACCAACTGCAATATAACCAAAACAGTCCTTGTTAGGACTCAATCTATTGTCTCCTATAACTCAATCTATTGTCTACTATAACTTCAGTTTATTGTCTCAGATTACTCCCACCTGGAATGTAACCAAACAGTCCTCGTCTCATATACTCCTATCATAAGAACATAACGTTATTGTTAGGATATATTATAGCACTTGTCAGAGAGGGCCTGGTATATTCTAGGGGGAAGGAAATGGTTGTAGCGCACCTAGGTGTACATATTATTGGATGTATTCCTGTATTGAATTTATATTATTGGATGTATTCATGTATTGAATTTATATTATTGAATGTATCCATGCATTAGTTTATCAGAAAGAATGTTTTGCAAGTAGACACCTGTCTTGTCTCGCTATTGCTAAATCATACTGAGCCATGTTGTCATTCATCCTACATGCAGACACTGAGACACGCTCATATCATATCCAATAGAAATAGGTGGGCTTGAGGACAGAAATTAGCCCCTATTTTTCCTTGTTACAGGTTTATTCGTGTCATCAAACCTGAGGTCGTATGTCGTGTCAATCCAGCTGCCTGGAACGTCGCAGGAGCACAGTGATTGCACAGGATCAACCTCTTTAGTCCCCCTCAGTCTTGGGTGGGCAATGAAACGACCATCAGCGGGTGTTTTGTGTCA
The DNA here is from genome assembly GCA_024509875.1 of Oreohelix idahoensis. Classification (NCBI taxonomy): domain Eukaryota; kingdom Metazoa; phylum Mollusca; class Gastropoda; order Stylommatophora; family Oreohelicidae; genus Oreohelix; species Oreohelix idahoensis. Next base: position 725,504 of record JAMPIV010018340.1, on the reverse strand, counting down.
ACCAAACCAAGAAGGACAGACCTTTTAAGAGATGAATACACATTAGTACCATTTCTGTCGGCATTGTGAGCAAAAGCTAGTGTCAGTGACGAGAAAGTGAATTAGCGTAGCAAGAGACAATAATAAGATTATAGCTGATAAATTATACGTAATTAACAGCACAGCTGATACATGTACTATAATTGAATAACAGCACAGCTGATATAATTTTTGTTCCTATAATTGGAAAACTTGTTGTAATATATTTACCTATCTATATAAATATAAATAGGAAATTGTATTTGAAGACTTGTCAAGTTTATCATTGTTAAGTAAAATCTGTTTCCTTGTTTTTTTAATATCACAGTTAGTTACACAGCGGAGGTGGCACTTTATGTCGGTCTCCTCTCTACTATTGTTTCGAGATCAGATCATTCACAGCCGTAACTAATTTGTGAAACCAGTAGTCCTCTCAGACACTGGGACTTCACCATTTTCTGCAGAAATTCTATTTCTGTAATTGTCAGTACTATACTGATCTTAGAGCCAAATAAAACCTCACGCCACAATTACAACTGTCAGGTGTTGGGGACAATAAAAATAATGTTTCAGGTATACGCCACTGTTGACTGATAAAATAGTATCCTGGATTTGGTAAGTCCAGTATTATAAGTCATCATCATCATAACCCTCCACTCCCAAAGGAGCATATGCCTTCAACAAACACATGCCAAGTCCTCCTGTCACGTGCCATCACCTCAAGTTCTTTCAATGTTCTCCTCATCATTTTCACCTCTGTTTCCAGCTCTCTTCTCCAAGTGCTTCTTGGTCTACCTGTCCTCTCTTGCCCTGGGGGTTCCAGAACAAGGACTGCCTTGTAATGCTATCAACAGGTTTTTTCAGTGTGTGTCATATCCATCGCCATCGTCTTCTTCTCATCTCTTGTTCCACTGGCACTTGTCTAGTTCTTGTCATCAGTTCCACGTTGGTAACCTTGTCATACCATTTTAATCCCTCTATTCTACGCAAGCACCCATTTATGAAAGTCTGTAGCTTTTTGGTGGTTGTCTTTGTTGTTCTCCATGTCTCCGAGCCATACAATAGGACTGACTTCACATTTGAGTTGAAGATTCTCATCTTCGTGTTGGATCTTATTTCTCTTGTTCTCCATATATTTCCCAATGCAATGAAAGCTCCTCTTGCCTTTTGTATTCTTATTTTGATATCGCTGTCTGTCCCTCCAACTTTGTCTATATTGCTGCCAAGATATGTGTACGATTCTACATTTTGTATTGGTGTTTCTTCAAGTTCAACCCTGTTATCATTACCTGCATTTATTATAATTATTTTTGTCTTTTCCCTGTGTATTTTCAGACCCAATTGCTGTGACCTCTCATCGAGTGTTTTCAATTTGTCCTGCATCTGATTACGGTTATGGGACAGAAGAGCCAAGTCATCAGCAAAATCCAGATCATCCAACTGCTTAGTCAGAGTCCACTGGATTCCATTTCTGTTGTGTGTTGTCGATGATCTCATAACCCAATCTATTGCCAGGAAGAAAAGAAATGGAGACAAGTTATAGTCATACAGTATCTCGGCTTGTACACGCTTAACCATGAAAATGGAAAAGAAAAGAAAAAGACCGCTGGTTCGTCCACTTGGTATCAGGTCTGCTAAAATACAAGAAACATTTTTATTGGAAAATGCTACCACTTTATGTAAATATAATTATGTATAGACGGGGACACGATAGTCTCTCCTCCGCTTTGTCAAATACTGACAAATTTAAAAGATACACGGTGTTTTTCCCTACGCCTTACACACATACACCGCAGGCCGCGGAGGTGGGTCAGACTGAGTCAGTGAAGACTCTTCCCCCCTCTCTCGGCTGGCAGTCACACGCACAGTGTGTTATTTATTATTTTCTTCTCACAATGTGCCACGTACAAGTTATTACCTATAATTTAGTATTTAGTAAATTGTCGGTGTCCGTTAATTTGTCGTATGTCATTTAAAAATTAATAGACGCTATAATAACAATAATTTTAAAAAATGAAATATAAACCGTATTCTGTCCTCCCACCGTCAGTCGTTCTAACACCTCTAAGTTCGGTCTGGTTAACCGTCTACACTGTAAACACAAATTACCGTCTCGTCTCAGCTAGGTAGCGGTCGGGAACGTGGTCTAACATTTTAATTGAATATCTGGTTATGGAAATCGCTACGCGTTATTTTATTTAATACGCCTTACTAGCAAGAAAAAGATCCAAGTGCAGTATTTAATTGTATGTTTAAAGTATTTAAGTGTTTAACTTTAAATGCTATCACTGTAAAACACTTCTAACACTTAACACTATTTACCAGAAAATCTAGAATAAAAATCTCCACGAATCACTTTTTAACCAATAATCCAACAGAAATGGTTTAATGCTGCGCGCTAGATTCTTCTCAAATTCTGAGTGACAACTGATAGATGGGTTATAGAAACAGTAGTATATTTATCATTAAATTTTCCTTGATCTCTAATGCGTTATTTCGCGCTCCTGTGTGAGACAAAAATTCAGAAGCTAGGGGTTTCAAGATAAAAGTCTTCAAGTCGGTCTTTCAGAAGTTCTTGTCTGGAGCTTTGGCCGACATCAAAAGACTTTCTGTTCACTAGCGGGTTTCCTTGTAGGATGGCCCTTGTTCCCAGATCAAAGGGTATTGGGGATTTTGGACTTCCCCTGAGCAAACTTAAAAGAAGTCTATTATGTGTCTCTCTCTCACGTGCTGTCTGTCAAGTATTATATGATTGACAGATACTCGCGTGAGTGGAACGAGGTAAGCAAAGCGTGATTTGTTTCCTGCTATGACTCACACGTCAACGAAGATGGTAAACACTGTGTTAGCCCGTGTTTACAGAAAAGAAGGCGGGGACAACATGGTACATTGCAGAAATAGACAGTTGGTAAAATGCATGTTTAGCTAGCAAATCAGGAGAGCAGCTTTAAGGTTACAATAAGCTGTCAGATTACTGTAGGCTCTTTTCCAGTACACGTCACACCTGTATATATGACACTATCATATTCATTCATTCACTTCCCCTGGAGCATGGAGCCACCACGGGAGCCATCCCCTTTGTAGGAAGCCTGAACCAAAGCATTCATGTGCTTTTGCAGCGACTGTTTGTGTAGCATTTTGTTTTACATGACTGGTTTACAACCCCATCACCCACACTCAAAATTGTAGATGTTATGTAGCCCGCTTTATATTCTTTTTCTGCGCAGTTCTATGAAGTTCAAACAAGTTTACTTGCAATTCGTTGTAAGTTTTAAGAACATTCCAACCACTTATTTATTTCTTTGTCACCTTTTAGAGATTTCCATTTTTCCTTTGTCTCCCGGCCTTGTTAGATCTATTCTTAACTCTGGGTCGTCTATTTCTTGTCTTAACCTCTACTATTAATTATGGGTTTTTGCCATTCTTATTTCATTCTACCCTTAACTCCGAGCGTTCTAATTCGTCCCATTAATACTTCAAATTAAGCACTAACTATGAGTCATCAAGTGCACCGCGTCTAAGATAGGATGCACTCGATGTCCAACTCTTTCTATCTCTTGCCCTGACAGAGCTCTGGGACAGATTACTTTCTTTATACCTCTTGATGCTATCATAATGTTTTTGATTTCTAGCCCCCTTGACTTAACCTTTATCTTCATTTAACGTTGTCAGTTTGGAACATTGCTCCATATTTACATCAACATTTACGGTACGTCCAATCTCTGTACTTGTTTTATTTTTTCTTCGTCTACTCTCCAGTACTACGTATAAGTAATCTACCTCATCATTACTTCAGCCTTATCCGTAGCTCGTGGTACTGAAGTTCATCATCAGCTTTTTCCTTAGCACTACTTACGGAGCATGGGGCATCCACTGTAGCTGATCCCCTTGCAGACAGTCTGCACCCAGCAATCACATGATTTTGCAGCGGTGGTTTCTGATGCGACAAGGTTTACATGATGAGAATGCCAGCCCCATGCGGAACCTCAAATTAGTCGCCTTGTATGGCATGCCTGAGAGTTTAGTAGCCAAATTCTTTCTTCGTCTCTTCAGAGACCCCCCGGGAGCTACACGGGGCGGTACTGTAGTTAGTATCGCTATATTGCAAGCTCTAGCACTAGTTATGAGTACTTTAAGCCATCATGGTTTCAGTCCCAGTCAGAATGACGTGCTCAACCCTTGTTTCACTTATAACCAGCGTTTCTCAACCTAGGGGTTCCGCGCGTGGTCGCTAGGGGTTCCGCGCGTGGTGGCTATGGGTTCCGCGAGTGGTGGCTATGGGTTCCGCGAGTGGTGGCTAGGGGTTCCGCGAGTGGTGGCTAGGGGTTCCGCGAGTGGTGGCTAGGGGTTCCGCGAGTGGTCGCTAGGGGTTACGCGAGAGATCGTGATTGAAAACAAAAATAAACGGGTTGTATTTTTCAAAGTCTTGTATAAAACTGTATCATAGGCTATATTTTTTTTTATTCATATTCTATAGTTTGCAGTAGCTTTACTATTCAAAATTGTCCATAAATTTTCATTTAAAATTACCATGAGCTAAAGATATAATAATTTTTATGCAGGGGTTCCGCTAGACCTGAAAAACCATTTCAAGGTTTCCGCCAAGGTAAAAATAGAGGTTGAGAAACACTGCACTGCATCTTTAAGTTGCGAGAACTAAAGTTTCACGCACGAAGGACATTTACCATCTATCTTCTTTTACGCTTCTTAAACAGGGGACCACGAATGCTTGTAGTTTAAATGAAATGGCTCAATGGACTTTTGGTCAGCCCTAAGCGTAGCAGAGAGCTTGCAATCAATTTTATATGTCAGCAACTATGCTATTTCTGAATGCAAGTTACTGTCATTACTGTGTGCCATTTTAAATCACGTATGCACTGTACTTTCCTGGTTTATGCTCGCTGCTGACATGTTTCAAAAGTGTTCTGTGATGCTTAAAAAAAAAAACTCCTCTCTTCAATGCCTGCTTACATGTCACCTACACTGCTATTCCTAGCAACCCAACGTATTGTGTTAAATATTTGTGTATGAGTCTGAATTACTATGATCATACATTTTACCACTTTCTGCATTTAGGAACTATGCTCAGTGCTTTGTTTTGGCAAGCTTTAATATTTCTCGCTTCTGTAGACGAATCCTAATAGCTTCCTCTCTCATGACCCAAACTAACGACCAATGTGTTGAAATGTGACGACTTAAATTTGATCCACTGTCACTGAGCGTCAGCAGGTTGCTAGCTTTATGCACATGTCTCATTGAATAATAGTGCAAAGTCCCTATGCTCCTTCACTGCAAGAATGCATGAAATGTTCGTGTACAGACTTTCTACAAGGGCACCATCTGCAGTAGTATCTCCGGAGGCCGGATTACCCATTAAGCACACTAAGCACGTACTTAGTTCACCAACCCATCAGGGACACACGCACACACACACACACACACACAAAATAAATAAATAAAATAAGTTTAAGATATTAGAACGTAGCAACTATGATATATTCATACTATGCGCTGCAGACTGTCTAGACTTTATTCGCCGCAGCACTTCGTGACTGCTGCCTCATGGCAGCACATGTGTTTTCAACATTGCAGTTACTATATACATATTCTTTCCTGCCTTAACACACCGATGGACAGTTCTTGAAACATATCGGAGCAATGAGTGTGTACTGCAGTTTCTACCCAATACTAGCTGGAAGCATTTATAACACATAAGGAAGGGAAACCATGAGGCCTGTAAACAGTAAATTAATATGAAACAAATATAAAGGTATGTTATAAGGCACTCGTAGGAAATAAAGAAGTAGAACACTAGACAACAGAAAAACAACAGACATGAGTGGCTTACCCAAAATCTAACAGAATCGTACCCTGCCGATTTGAACACGAATCTTTCAGGAGAACTACAGCAATTTCACTGTAATGTGAACATGCAAAGTATTATAAAGCAGCAAACAAGAAATTCAGTCACATTGATCTTCATGACGTAATCATGAAAAATGGAATTCAATGTTTATTTCCAAATTTAGAGATTACTCTACGTATTATCTTTACTTTATTATCAAATGCTCTGCAGTGTTCTTTTTCTCACGTAAAAAGAATGAAAACCTCACAAAGAACAGCAATATGTCAGGATAGACTTAACACACTTGCTCTGTTTTGTACTTAAGCGGACATGCTTGACGTAAATTGAATGTGAATTGCTGTCACTTTTAGCTGAGTGGTCCGTCTCTGTCTTATTCTCTGTTTTCTCTCCTACCATTTTTTCTTTGTAATAGCTCCTACAGCTTTATTTCTAGATTTAGCCTTGTCACTCTTACGTTGGACAGGCTAAATTCCACCCCTTTGCACGTGTGCATTGGCACGAAGCAAAACGTCTTTTATTAATCCATTCTTGTGGGTAGTGGCAGAGTTTCTTGACTCTTTGATTCCGAGAGAAGTCGGACACACAGCATGAGCAACCTTCGTCTTTCATGTGTTCGAACGCGTCTAGAATTGCGAACTCTGGTCTTTCGAATGACCGCCCGAGTGTCGTTATAGCTTATGCATTTTCCTTTATCACGAGACGTCAGCGAGACAACTTCCCGATGTCCTTACGTCGTTGTTACGCTGCTCTCAATGCACGTGCACGCCCCGCCTGAACACTTGTTACTATATTCGACTATATATGCTAGGTGTCTCTAACACTCCTTGTCATTGGGTTCAGATAATTTTCTCCCTTGCAAAGTGATATTTGCGCCAGAGCGAATACCAGTTGTATTGTGTTAGGAATTCTTTCTCTTATGTTCTTATGTGGTAAGAACACTTACTTACTTAATGCATTAGAGTTTTAACATATATATAAAATACTTCTATGGCACGCGCATCAAACAGCCTCTGACAACCAAGTCCAGCTCCCGGCCTTCACGTGTGGCTCAATTTGAGCCCGGCGGAACTGTTTCCACTGACGGGAGAAGGGGCAAAGGCGAGCGACTGGCGCCTTAAAACCAGCAGCTTCGGGCAGATAGGGCTCGTGATCCTTGGTTGGTAGCTTATCTAAGAGAAGGAACTCTGAATTCAAACCACCGCGGCCTTGCTGGAATATCCATTTATGGAATTGGCTTCGGGAGTAAACCCTGAGGATAAATCCGGAGTCGGAGTCCCTAAGGCAGTCTAATGTCGATTCGACATTATTCTGGCAACTCCTGCGACATGGCTGGTACCAAACTGTATCGGCTACTGCCGTTCCTTTGGATCTACCGGCTGTGTGGAGAGGGGGAACATGCTGCATGGGCAACAGCTTGATCTCCATATAACTGTGCCCAAGATCGCGCCCTGGAGAGGACACTCCAGCTTCACCCTATAGGTGTCGGCAAAACACGGGAAGTAGCAGTTACCGGTTATAAGCATTTTGCCCAATTGGCGTAGGGCATGGCGCCAGGGGCTACTTCCGACAGTGGGAGATGTTCTAGGATCTCACTGGACAGCTACCGCCCGCTTCAAGCTGGGCAGCCCCCAGTCAATAAGGTGTTGTCCCGCCACTGTCTGCTTTCCCCATTGGGTGCATAGGGATTAGGGTCAAACCCGAACTGTGGACAGAAAATTTTGCACCAAGCATTTATCGAAAAAATAGAAATAAGCAAACTCTCAGATTGGGATGCTGGAACGTCCGGACTATGTTGACTGGACTATCCGAAAACCTACAGGGTGTAAACGATGTAAGGAATACAGCCATAATTAATGATGAGCTTAAACGACTTCAGGTGGATATAGCTGCACTTCAGGAAACGCGCCTGGCGGGCTCTGGAACGGTGAGCGAGAAGAACTACACATTTTATTGGCAAGGGAAAGATCTTGATAAAGCTAGAGAACACGGAGTAGGTTTTGCGGTCAAAAAATCGCTAACTAAAATGGTTGAACCAGGCGAGAATGGATCAGAACGCCTGTTAACGCTCCGCCTGCAAACTAGCACAGGTCCCATCACCCTTGTCAGTGTGTATGCTCCTACTCTGTACTGTGCCTCAGAAGCTAAAGATGAGTTCTACGAGAATCTAACAGCAATTATCAAAAGCATACCTAGGCAAGAACAGCTTGTTCTCCTTGGTGACTTTAACGCTAGAGTGGGTGCCGATAATGTTTCATGGCCTTCATGTCTGGGCAGGTTTGGTATTGGCAGGATGAATGAAAATGGACAACGGCTCTTAGAGTTGTGCGTCCACCATGACCTCTGCGTGACCAACACCTACTTTCAGACAAAACCCCAGCATAAGGTGTCATGGAGACACCCGCGATCCAAGCACTGGCACCAACTTAACCTGATTCTCGTCAGAAGGCCACTACTCAGGTCTGTGCTCTCCACGCGCTCGTACCATAGTGCAGACTGTGATACAGATCACTCCTTGGTTTGCTGCAAAATCAGAGCACAACCAAGAAAACTCTATCGTGTCAGACATGAAGGGAAACCACGCATTGATACCAGCAAGATGTCAGACCCTTTCATGATCGCTCAATTCACTGCGACCTTCGAGAAAGTGCTCAGTAGCCCTCAGCATGGTGATACTATTACAGAGAACTGGGAGCATCTACGGAACACCATTCAAAGTACTGCACTTGCCACCTTTGGTAAGAAAACAGCAAAGTCAAATGACTGGTTTGATGCTTCATCAGATGTGATGGCACCTGTCATTGAAGCTAAGCGCAGTGCTATGAATGAATACAAACGTTCACCGAGTGCCAGAACCCTACAGATCCTGAGGGCTACGAGAAGCAAAGTTCAACAAACTGCTCGACGCTGTGCAAATGACTACTGGCTCCAGCTCAGTGAGAGCATCCAGATCGCAGCGCAAACAGGCAACATTAGACAAATGTATGACGGTATAAAGAAAGCACTTGGCCCCCATAAAAGTAAGACGGCACCGCTAAAAACCATCAGCGGAGAGAAGCTAACCGATAAGGGTAAGCAGATGGAGAGGTGGGTCGAGCACTACTCTGAGCTTTACGCTAGAGACAATACCGTTACGCCTGCAGCCCTTGATGGTGTCAACAGTCTGCCAACTATGGAGGAGCTGGATGCCGAACCAACATTAGAGGAACTCAGCAAGGCCATTGATAGCTTGGCCTCTGGCAAAGCACCAGGCAGTGATGGGATTCCTCCTGATTTAATCAAATGCTGTAAGAGCACGCTATTACATCCCCTGCATAGGATGCTGTGCCAGTGCTGGGAAGAGACAACTATTCCTCAAGACATGCGAGATGCCAAGATTGTAACACTGTATAAAAATAAAGGAGACAGAAGTGATTGCAATAACTACAGAGGCATCTCTCTTCTTAGTATTGTTGGTAAGGTTTTTGCCAAAGTCATCTTAATGCGACTACACAAGTTAGCTGAGCGCATATATCCAGAGTCACAGTGTGGATTCCGAGCTGGCAGATCAACAACAGACATGATCTTCTCTCTCCGCCAGCTTCAGGAAAAATCAAGAGAGCAGAAAAGACCATTATATATCGCCTTTATAGACCTCACAAAAGCATTCGACCTGGTTAGTAGGGATGGACTCTTTAAAATCCTCCTGAAAATAGGCTGCCCTTCTAAAATGCTGGAAATGATAAAGTCATTCCATGACGGCATGAAGGGAACAGTCCAATATGCTGGAAGCACGTCACAGCCCTTTGATATACGAAGTGGCGTTAAACAAGGCTGTGTTCTGGCTCCAACCCTCTTCGGAATCTTCTTTGCCTTACTCTTGAAACATGCATTCAGAGATGCAACTGAAGGAATATGCCTTCACACTAGGTCAGATGGCCGTCTGTTTAATCTTTCAAGGCTGAAGGCAAAAACAAAAATCAGAAGGGTCACTATAAGAGACTTGTTGTTCGCTGATGATGCTGCAGTCGTCACTCAAAGCCAACAGGAGCTTTAGAGCTTGATGAATCGCTTCACTAAAGCATGCAAGGACTTTGGCCTCACAATAAGTCTAAAGAAAACGAATGTGCTGAGTCAGGATGTGGGTGCTGCACCAGTTATCACTATCGATAACTATGAATTGGCAGTGGTGCACCACTTCACATACCTAGGGTCTACCATCAATGACAAACTCTCACTGGATACAGAAATCGACAGCCGCATTGGCAAAGCTGCAGCTACCTTTGCCCGCCTCACATCGCGTGTTTGGGGAAACTCTAAACTCACAAAGAAGACCAAAGCTGCGGTATATAATGCCTGCGTATATATACATTTTTTCTTAAGATAATTTTTTTCCGTGACAGGTAAATTCGGAATTTTGTTAAGTGGGTCTGTGTATAGTAATTAATTAAAAGAGTGTTGCTATTTTGTAAATACTGAGGGAAAGAGCATTGCTATTTTTTGTAATTAATCTGGTTTTATTCCTTACTTGGGTTAATTTTCAATAGGGTAAATCTTAATTACCTTAGGATGGGTGTATAACCTTAAATTTGTTCCAAACATTTGTATCGTGTACGCTAACTGTGTGTGTGGAATAATTAGGCCAGGTAGTGACCTTAGATGTAAATAATCGCTGCCCGATGAATCCGCCACGCAAGCGCGCGGCGAAAGACGTGTAATCGATAAGAGGACGGGACTTTAATTGTGAACCTGATGCCTTAGGGCAAATAAAGAAAGAGAAAAGGGGAGTGTAAAGGGTGAGGGTTTGGTTTGGTTTGAATGTGCGAGAGTGAAATAAATAGGCATGTCCAATACGTATTATTAATAGGATATTAATTACTTGTTCGTTTACATGGGCATTTGGACCATTCCCTGTACCTGCTTCCTACATCACCGAGTACCACGACATAGACTGCCTTCTTCCTTTGTTATCCCTTTTACATACTATAGCCGATTGCTACTTCTACACATCAGTACAGAAAGTTAAAGAGTAGTGTTTAGTCTAGTGTAACAATGCGAAGTCGTATCATTACATCTCTACTTTGCCCGGGTAATGCGTCTTAGTTAGTTCTTCTTCTTCTGCGTTCGTCATGAAAAGGACGTTAAATACGTTGTGTCACCGTTTACTGCAAAACTGCGATATTTGCGCCTTTCGGTCCGACACATCCTGTTTCAGCATGACATTTTTGGGACCGGTTTAGCCTTCCCTCTTCGACATCTACTCTCTCAGCCAGACTGCAGTGATGCAGCCTGTTTGCAGGACCACCACTCGGAAGTGGAGTAGGGTCGGTCGTGGTCAGCTCTGGTTCGCTGACCCTGATGCAAGAAGTCACGCTATGGGTCGCTGACTGCATTTATCACTGTTGCTGCGTCTTCGGTCTCAAAGTTAGTTCGATCAGCTGGAGTCTCTCAATTGGGACTTCCCCTCGTAACGCCTCAATTGTTATTAGAATCACACGCCTAGGGCACTAGTAATTAAATCAAACATGTAATGTTTGCTATTTCAGTTCAAGTAATAAAAACATATTTTCTGTCATAGTAATTTTTAAAAATTATTAAAGTTTCACATTTTGTAAAAGGGGGTAGGTGCGCCTTAATATTCCCAGTGCGTAAAGTCAAGGAAAGCCTGAATACAGCGCTGGGTAGCTTCCTGTATGTTAGGGGGTGTAAAATAATTTTCAGTTACGATGCTCTTGCAGATGCAGATTAAGTAATTCTAGAAGAAAATTACTATTTGCAGCAAGGAGCCGCACTGGCTTTAATCGCAAAGGAAGAATAATTAACCTACACTTTTTATTTGCACCGGAAAATATGGAGATCGTACGAAGCTGTAAAGTGAGGGTAAATCAGAATAAAATACTAACATTAAATGTAATATTACTGTTGTACAGTAGGTTAATTGGTTTACTGGCCCCAGTCTAGGGAAAGGGTAAATGTTGACTGATACACGAGAATGTATAGAAAATAGGTTTCACAGGTGGTAGGTTGAGTGAAAGATGTGTCTCTGGAGTGAGTAGGTTTCTCTAATCCAGCCTATCCGTACAACTATGCTTTGTTACAAGACAGTCTTTGCCTCCCTTTCTAAAATAAGAACAGGTTACTCTACAAACACATACAACAATATGTGACAACAACACACACAAGCGTGGAAAAACTAAGGATAAATGGGTATGGGTTTGACCAACATACAAAGTTAAGTTTTCTTGTTGTTTATTATCACTAAACAGTTTAGAACATCAAGTTACCCAAAGATATCAAGACATCGCTAGCGTAGTGGTTAGAACACCGCTCTGGCGACCGGGTGATACAGGATCAAACCCGGGCGACGGCATTTGAGGATTTTTCGTTGACCGGGATTTGGACTGGATTAACTCGAGACCTGGCGAGGACATTTGAAGGAGTGTCGTCGACCAGGGACTGGCGGCTCCTGAGCCGACCCAGCTCTAATGGGTACCTCCGAAATCGGAGAGTATTTGCCTGAATGGCGAGAGACACCTGTCTATGTACAAGAAACAAAGGGATACTCACGTAAAAATCAATGTCAGGTTAAAATATTAATAATAACCTGAGATTTCGCCTCGAGTATTAGCGGGCGTAGGAAAAAAAATAAAAAAATCAAGAAAATCATTTACATATAGAGAAAATAAAGAAGAATGGTGCGCCTTCACCGTATAAAGGAAAATAACCCAAAGAAAATATTAACCCAGAGGTTGAAGGTTAGCACTAGGTTTACAGAATAACAATATTGGTACAATATATGACCAAGTAAAGTAAACAAAATCAAACCACCAAAATTAATAGATACTTTCCAGCAACAATAAAATCAACACACGTTCTCAAATTCATGTGGCCACCTCTCACACTCTTACCTATTTTGTATTCTTCCCTTGGTTTTGTGGTATCCCTTGGTAAATTTATTCCACGAACATAATCCCTACTGTTACTGTTGACTAATGTATCACCCCAGCTGTCGAGGATACAAATTGGCCCCAGTTCATCCCCCAAAAAACTAATGAGGTGAACGCCGAATAAGTTTACTTCCACGATGAATCCTGGTAAGGGGTGTCTTCACTGTTCTAAAAAACTAGCACTGTTCCTCCGATGGGTGCACAGGGGAATGTAAGTATAAACACAGGAACTAAAACTAAATATTTCCGTTGCGATAACTCTTGAAGTGTTGAGGGCCGGCGGGAACTTCTATATGGATATGTATAGGGTTACTACAAATGTTGAATAGTGTGAGAATCCTTGGTGTTTACCGTTTTAAGAGAGATGAACACTTCTAGAAAATGTGGAGAAATCTGGTTGTTACAAATGTTACAATTGATGTTGATGGATTTTCTATCGGCCGACTCTTGGCCAGAGGGCCAGTCTTGCACAGTGTATATATTAGTACTCCACTTGGATTACAACTGTCAGGTGTTGAGAAAATAATAATAATGTTTCAGGTATACGCCACTGGTGGCTGATAAAATAGTATCCTGTATTTTGTAAGTCCAGTAGGATAATTTATAGTCATACAGTATCTTCGGCTAGTACACACTTAACCATGGAAATGGAAAAGGAAAAGAAAAGACCGCTGGTTCGTCCACTTGGGATCAGGTCTGCTAAAAATACAAGAAACATTTATGGGAAGATGCTACCACTTTATGTAAATATACATATATATATGTATGTATATATGTATGTGTATATATATATATATATATATATATATATATATATATATATATATATATATATATATATATATATACATATATATATATATATATATATATATATATATATATATATATATAATCATTGGATTTCTTTTATCTCTAGTGGTGTTAATTCGCACTACTCTGTGGGACAAAAATTCAGAAGCAGAGATGCAAGATAACGGCTTACGTTACGGTCTTCCAGAGGTTCTCGTCTGGAGTGGTGGCCGACATCAAAAGACTTTTCTGCTCTCCTAGCGGTTTTACCTGTAGAATGCTCGTGTTCCGAGATGAAAGGATGTTAGGGATGTTTAGATTTCCCCTGAGCAAACTTCAAAGGGTCAGTTCCGCCTTTCTCACGTGCTGTCTGTCTGTCAAGTATTATATGATTGACAGATGAGCTCGCGTGATTAGAAAGGAGTAAAACAAATCGTGATTTGTTTCCTGCTATGACTGACAGGATCACGAAGATTGTAAACACTGCGTTAGCCCGTGTTTACAGCAAAGAGGGCGGGGACAAAATGGTGAGCTGCCGAAATAGACAGTTGGTATAATGCATGTTTAGCTAGCAAATCAGAGAGCAGCTATAAGGTTACAATAAGCTGTCAGATTACTGTAGGCTCTTTTCCAGTACACGTCACAATTACCAAGAAACTACAGATTCTCAAAAATGGATGCTTGCGTAGAATGGAAGAAGTGAAATGGTTTGACTTTCTTACTTACTTACTTAGTCGTTCCCCTTCTACCGTGAGGTGTAGAGGTTTGGAAGAGAGAGCGCCAGACTATCCTATCGGCTGTTTTCCTCCTGGCCTGGTTCCATTCTAGTCTTCGGTCTTTCAAAGATTGTCTAATGCTGTCCTCCCAGCGGACTGTGGGTCGTCCTGGGGGTCTGGATCCTTGGCTCTTTGTTTCCCATGCTTGTCGTGGTAGCCGATCTTCTCCCATTCTGCAGACATGGCAAAACCATCTTAGTTGGGACTGTTCTACTTGGGTCTGCAGGGGGTGGGATTTAAGGCCTTGACGTATCGTCTGGTTGCGTACCATGTCTCTTCTTGTTACTTCAACCACCTTCCTCATATACCTCATTTCTGAGGTTTGGATCTGGCTGTTGTGGGTTGTAGTCATTGCCCATGACTCGCATCCATATGTCAAGACTGGGACATAGGTGGAGCGGTATACAGCCATCTTCGTTTTTTTACCAACCTCTCTCTTGCTGAGGAATCCTCGATTTATGGCCTGAAAAAGTCTCCCAGCTGCTGCTTTTCGAGTAGCCAACTCTTCTTTGATGCCTCCCTCTCGGTCAATAATAGCTCCGAGATATTTAAAGTGGTCGACCTGCTCCAGGACCTGATCTCGCAGCTTAATCTGATGTCTTCTTTCTTCTCGTGATATCACCATGGATTTTGTTTTATGTAATTAATGTAGAACTGATGACAAGAACCCCACAAGCACCTCGGAACGATAAATGAGAAGGAGACGCTGGAGATGGATAGGACCTACATTAAGGAAACCTATTGATAACATTACTAGGTAATCTCTGTTCTGGAATCCTCTGGGTAAGAGAGGTAGAAAGAGAGAGATTAAGGAACACGGGGAGAAGAGAACTGGAGACAGACATGAAGGGGTAAAGAAGAATATAAAGACCCTGTGCTGATGGCACGGGACAGGAAGACTCGGCATACGTTTATTGAAGGCCTATACTCCATGAGGAACTGAGGGTGATGATGAAATGTAATCTTCCTTTATTACAATACGGACAAATGCAGCAGTACTGTTTATTTAAAACAAAACATTGTGGACAAGATGTTGTGGAGAGACATGATTGCATGTACCAGCTGGCATAGCACTTGACGAAGAAGAATGTAGCATTATTAAATATCATTATTATTTTTAATTATCATATTATTTTACTCTCCGCATCAAATGTTACCGATATTAGCATTAAAACTGTCACAAATGAATAAAATTTCATGACAAAACCAACAACCTACGCTGCCCAAGCATGGCTTTTTGACAGGCATATTTGGTTTAAATATACCTTTTTAACGTAACATTTGTGAAGATGCCGTGGAAAAATAATAGGCCATTCATTTTTCAGCGTAGGATTAGCCTGAAAACCTGATAGCTTTGGCTGCATATCGCTTTCACCCTGAACCTCAGTTTATCGGTTTTTATGCTAAGCGTTAAGCAATTATACTATCCATATACTAAAACGTGTGGGAGCCGCGCTGGTGTAATGGTTACAATGTTGTACTGGCGACCAGGTTTTCACGGTTCAAGCCCGGGCGTCAGCGTTTGAAGGAGTGTCAACGACCGGGATTTTGACTGAATAATATGAACGGCTCCTGCACATAAACCCTTTGTGGATGGGAAGGAGCGAAGCTCCTGACCGGGTTGGAAGGAAAGTCCACTTGTAACCGAGCTGGTTACAGCATCAATTTGAAGATAATGTGCCCGCGTCAGTTGAATGCGGCACTAGTAGTTATATTGATTTTATTTAATCAGAGTTAATCCTTCATATGTTGTGGTGGTTCAAGTGCTAACTGGCCTTCCGCCAGAGATGGTAATACTTGACCTTTACTCAGTTTTTCAACCCAGGAATGTTCTTCCCTTTGAGTTTGGTGATAAGTAAAACAGTTTCAGCACAACAACGTATATCCACAAGAAATTATTGTAAAGTTCCACAAACAGCAATGTAGAAAAATTCAATTAGAGTTTATTGATGTAATTAGACAAACACTGTAAATTTCACAAATGATGATTGGTTATCCAAGATGAAAAAAAATATGTCATCCAACTGAATAATATATATGTAAATAGAATAATTTACTGATTTGTCTACTCAAAAACTTGTCTTGGTATCCTCAAAGACGAAGTTCACCTAACGCTATCTGTAAAAATCCTCTAGTCTAAAGTTATGGTTTCATTAGAATCATAAATCCTGAAATCTCTGCCTATCGCCCACAACTCTTCTATTTATACTATTTCTTCTTTTTTCCCGCATTTTTTCACACGGTACAATAATTAACATTTGCCCTCCTCTCCTCAGCTTTTTGACCTTTTTGCACACGACATTCTGTTATTTCGACTTTTTTTTCACATGTGTGATCTTTTCCAACTTAACAATAGGATTTTAAAAAAACTCAGATCACACAAACATTCATTTCCCACTTTCGCGCTTATAAAACCCATTCATTATTACCTGGGACTGACTTACGTTTGCCCTGAACTTTGAATGAATACTGCGTTTTGTGTAAAAACGTCTTATTTGCTTTTAAGGTCTGGCATTCTTACATGTAGCATATTATAGCACGCATAAATGCTTAGCGTGGAAGTAGGAGGGACAAAGCTAGCGTGAAAGGCTAAGCGGTCACACACTGACCCCCCAGCCTCGCAATGACATGTCATTGGGCCAAAAGAGCTGGAAAGCTTGAATGTCGCTGGTTAAAAAAAAAAAAAAACTAAAACGTGTAGAGGCCCTTGAAGTGACATTGCAAACGAAACGAAACAAATCATAGATTTCCTGCATAGTACAGGCCGGTTAACTCAAACACGGACTCTGTATTTGGTATACTGTAGTTCGTGCACGTACCACGCGTGGGTACTGGTAGATATCAAAGCTGACCCGTAAACTACCACTTGATTTTTGCACCCTTAGCTAGCTCTTTTGAAAGAGGGGAAAAAACTCTACCGTAGGTAACTGTATTCTGTCATAGAAGAAACTAGAAAAAGCTTATGAATCGCGACGCCCTAATAAATGTATCATTTGACTCCATCTTCAAAAATGATTTCCTTTCTTGCGGCACGAGCATTAGTAAGTGCCATCGTGTCTCGTCGGAAACTGCCGGTTCCAACTGATATTTCTGAGTTCTGTCGGCGACTAATCTCGTTGCCAAAAGTTAAAGTTGTCCTGTCATTTCACTTTGTCGCCCTTTATCGCTTTTTCCACAATTCTTGCCAGTTATCACGATATACTTCAGCTTTCCTATTCTCATAACTTGCACAAAGAAAGTGTTTATTTTTCGACCTTATCTGAGAAGCCTAAGCATCCAATCTTTACCTAGAAGTTCAGGAGTGTCACCGGATTTTCTCTCCTGCTCCGCAGTAGTGTGTCGTGAAACATTCTAAATCCACATATATAAATTAAAAGGTAAATGTAAAGCCTAACACATAAATTCAATAAAAGGAAAGAGAAATGGTAAAAGTACAGTGCTGTCACAATGGCGTACAAAAATCCCCCTTGTTTTCTACTTCGTCTGCAAATTGTAACGTTTCACGTTGATAGTAAAGCCTACTGCATCACTACACGCTTTCTACAATAAAACATGTACTGCATTTCTAAGAAAACCTTGAGCTAGGCACACCGCGTAATGACCTAAATTAATACTTCCATTAATTTCATTTTATACACGGCGTGATGAAAAGACAGATGAACTTAGGATAGAGAGAAGGGAGGGCTGAAAGCAGGAACGCATGCAACGCTAACACGCGTCTCGCGATATACTATTAATGCCACACCTCCCCCCGCGTAAGGCCAGAAGCACTAACTTTTTTCAGATGGACAGTGATAAAAAACACTACCCATACGAGAGTTAGGTTTAAAAACCTGAAAAATGCTTATTGGGAAACATGACATTATACTGGTTTACGTTTGAAAGCCTGACAGTACCCAGACACCACATCGTATCGAAGTGAACAGGAGGTAGAAGAAAATGCACATTTTGAACGCAGCCACCTAGCTCCCTTAAATTTATATAATTGGGTTCCTTAGGACTTGCTGACAAAAAATATGTTAAACGTTACGCAAATAGTCTAGGAATTAACAAATTATAGCCAAAATAAAATGGTGGTGCTGTCAGACAACACCAAAATCAGAATTGCGCAGTGGCAGGTTTTGAAACCACCATTGTACGGGAAATGGGCCACCATGTAAAATCCTATTTGATTGGATAGAAATAAATGTAAGGCTAAACACGATTAGTCGGACTATAAATACTAATTTTTTGTTGTTAGGGAAACGTGAGTAGGGGTACTTTTTTTGAAAAGCTGTGTAAACATGGCCCGATTGGTTAGACCCGCCAATATAGGCAATTAGGAGCGTCAGTTCAGTGCCACATTTTAAAATAAACTTACTAAGGAACAGTGCGTTGAGAGCCAGATCATATTTTTCTAAATAAAAGTCTGGGACAGAGGCAGATCGGAATTTGTGCCATTATTCATCGCCAGTCAACGTATCTGTGTATTATTTCCATGAATTGTGGTAAGCTTGATATATTCAATATCTTTTTAATGAAAATTGAATGTAAATTGATAATTTATGTCTGTATATGTGTGTGGTTCAGTAGCCAACATGAGGCAAAGCCTAAATCTTGCTCCAACCTGAACAGGAGGTGTCGGAGACAAGTAAAACTGCATGGAATTGCCAAACAGTACACTGACACCTATCTTATTGACTAGAAGGAACTAATGCTGGAATTGCAGAGGCGTAGTAACCATTTAGGAGGAGAATACTGGTGTAAATTGTTTCAGATGAAGCTAGCAGTTGGCCTATCGCTCTGAACTCAGTGTTTGTTATGTAATGTGTTCAGTGTGGAGATAGATTATAAATTAGTTATGAAGTAGGAGGTACCACCTTCTTGTTTCAGGGACTGTGGTCCTAGTTATTGAAGCAGCACCTGGTCTGAGTTTTGCTGAATCCAGAGGCTGACAGCATACTCCTTGGTCCAGATAGCGACCAGTGAGGTGTCTCCAGAACACAGTGAAGCAATCGAGCAGAGGAGTCTTTTCCTGCCGCCATCACGAAAGATAAGCTTCTGTGGCCAGAGTAGCTCAACATTATGTGCCCCCTCAAAAATTGACATTTTGTTAACCACAGAGGGACAATTAATTGGTTCAAATGACAGGAACTGTGAAAGTTTCCCAATACTATTTCCCTGATAATCAAACACTTGAAGTCATGATGAAAAACAACAACCAAGCTTGAACAAAACCAGTATTACCTCATATTACTACTGCACAAATTACACACATAGAATAATAATAATAAACTCTGTCAATACAAAGTTCATATATATAAACTGTGTAAATAATACTTGTAATTACTTTTGATTGTGATTCCTGGTTCACTGTGTGGTTGAATCAGGATACCCATTACTGAAAGAATTAATACATATATTTTTAAACTGAAACACTTGACTCACTTAAGATAGTCTTATAGAGTGTTATATGTATGTGAGTGTCACAGTGTTGTAAAGTGTTGTGGAATAAATTAAATTGTTTATCTGTCTGTTGTTGTTGTGACTTACACTTCATCATTTTCATAACCCTAGACATTTAACGTAGTCATCACAATATTCCAGAATAATTCTGACTGAGGTATAATATGTGGTAGCAAGTAAGGTCATCTGTAATACACCACACTTATTAGATACAGATACCTTCACAGCTGATCTCAGTCAGTACACTAAGTCCCCTATAAATATTTATAACATCCCATTTTACCACATAGTGGTCAAACAATGGCCAGACTTAGAGTATAATGATGGGGGGTATTCAAATGTATCAGCATTCGCTCAAGATTACTCTTGGCAGAGATATAAATAGAAGAATGATGCTTCTTCTTCAGGGAGCCTCACAGGAATTTTAAGAAATCAAGCATAACAACTGAGATCATATAAGCTGTCATGAACTTCATTTATCTTCCCGCCCCTTCTGTGAGGAAAAGAAATTTGCTCGTATTATCTGAGCCTCCAACTGAAATGATTCAGTGAAATCTTAATCTAATAGATCTATATGTGTATGTATTTAAAACGATAATAGTCATACGGGTAAAGACATACAATTCACTCAATAATGATTAACCCAACCATAGCTTTAAAGTTACAGAAAAAGAGGTTTAATAATCACTTTGAGCTAGCGATGATATTTATCATCATCAGATGATTTATTTTGTGGTGAAAAACTTGTGAAATATTCATTGATTTTGCTTGTTGGAAACGTAGCTTCCACTGTGGATTCGGTTGGCGTCTGATTCAGCCGCTGTTGGTTCCCACCTGCGCTTTGGACTGTACTTCTTGTCAGTTGTCAAAAATTGTGGCAGTAGGTAAAGCTAACTGCTTAGGTTGTCACGTCAAGTGTCTTCAAGATCCGTCTGATGAGGTGTCTAGCCTCGACTGCTGGAAACTTGTACCACAAAGTTGATGTTGGGTTCCACCACTACAGGTAACTTGAACCACAGACTGAAAAGAGACGAATGTCTCTGCTAAGTATTGCGTCTCCTGATATGAGCATCAGGTGATGCCGCTTCCATCCACCACTTCCATCTTCCTCATAATATTTTACCCTCCTTAAGTGTTAAGTTTTAACCCATGTGAGTTGGGTGAAAGAGCTGTTGGGTAGCGGAAGAGAACAATTAGGGAATAAACACATACGCGCATATATGAAATTTACTAAAATGCTTGTATAATACATATGAACACCATGATATCATCATCCACTATCTGCTCTCTGTGGATCCTGGGGCCACCCCTGCTGTTGGATCCTTGTGAAGAAGCCCGCACGAAGCAGGCACCAGCTCTTGCAGTGGTGATTCATATGTCAAGTTATTTACAGTGATGAGGTATCCAGCCTCATGTGCCACTGTACATCCACAAACAAATTATACATGTCAAAATGCAAAATATCTTAAGGGTCCTACAGGCAGCGTGGTGCAACAAGGCCATACCAAAGGATTGGGAGATTACCATCATAACACCGATTTTCAAAAAGGGTGACAATCGACAATGTGGAAACCATAGAGGCATATCCCTTCTCAGTGTCCCTGGTAAAATCTACTCTAGAATCCTAGAGCAGAGACTCCGACGCTTAGCTGAGCCACAATTGCATGAAGTCCAGTGCAAATTCCGAGCAAACCGAAGTACTCAAGACTTAATCTTCACACTCAGACAGCTGAGTGAAAAGGCCCTCGAGTATAAGAGTGAGATCCATCTTTGTTTCACAGATCTGGAAAAAGCGTCTGACAGGGTCCCCTGGAGCAAACTTTGGGACTGTTTGGCAAGGGAGAACATTCCAGCACCTCTGATTCATGCTATACAGAGCTTCTACAAGTCTTGCAGAAATATGTGAGGACAGCAAAAAGTCAGAAGATTTCAGGACAACCACTGGTGTAAGACATGGTGATATCCTGTCACTTTATCTTTTCATGCTCCTCATGGACGATGTCATCAAGGCATGTAAGGAGAAAACAAGAAAGTATTCAGTGGGGTACTGGACGATGAGACAGGTCTGTATTTCAGAGCTGGCATTTGCTGATGATGTTGCCCTGATTGCTAAATCAGAGGCACATCTCCAATCCAACCTGCAAGTCTGGAAGGAAGAGCTGGAGAAGAGAGGGATGGACATAAGCAGCTCTAAAACAAAATCCATGATGATATCACGAGAAGAAAGAAGACATCAGATAAAGCTGGGAGAACGGGTCCTGGAGCAGGTCGACCACTTTAAATACCTCGGAGCTATTATAGACCGAAAGGGAGGCATCAAAGAAGAGTTGGTCACTTGAAAAGCAGCAGCTGGGAGACGTTTTCAGGCCATAAATCGAGGATTCCTCTGCAAGAGAGAGGTTGGCAACAAAACGAGATGGCTGTATACCGCTCCACCTATGTCCCAGTCTTGACATATGGATGCGAGTCATGGGCAATGATTACAACCCACAAAATCCAGATCCAAACCTCAGAAATGGGATATCTGAGGAAGGTGGTTGAAGTAACAAGAAGAGACATGTTCCGTAACCAGACGATACGTCAAGGCCTAAAATCCCACCCCCTGCAGACCCAAGTAGAACAGTCCCAACTAAGATAGTCTGGCCATGTCTGCAGAATGGGAGAAGATCGGCTACCATGACAAGCATGGGAAACAAAGAGCCAGGGATCCAGACCCCCAGGACGACACAGAGTCCGCTGGGAGGACAACATTAGACAATCTTTGAAGGACCGAGGACTAAAATGGAACCAGGCCAGGAGGAAGACAGCCGACAGGATAGTCTGGCGCTCTCTCTTCCAAACCTCTACACCTCACGGTAGAAGGGAAACGACTAAGTAAGTAAGTAAGTAAAATGCAAAATATGAAATGATACAATGTAGATATTACAATTTACCCCGATATCGGTGTGGTGAAGTGGGATGTTATAAATATTTATAGGGGACTTAGTGTACTGACTGAGATCAGCTGTGAAGGTATCTATATCTATTAAAAGTAGTGTATTATAGATAACCTTACTTGCTACCACATATCTCTTTATCTCAGTCAGAATTATTCTGGAATAGTGTGATGCTACGTTATGTGTCTAGGGTATGAGTATGGTGAAGTGTAAGTCACAACAACAGACAGATAAACAATTTAATTTAATCCACTACTCTTAACAACACTGTGACACTCACATACATATAACACTCTATGAGAATAGCTTAAAGAAGTCACTAGTAACGTTTCAAATAACAATATGTATTCATTACTGGCATGAATGAATATGTGTCCTGATTCAACTACAAGGGAACCAGGAATCACAATCAATTTAAATTACAAGTTATGTACAGAATGTATTTAATATGAATATTGTAGTGACATATATTATTACCAATGTTCTATGTGTGTCAATTGTGTAGTGGTAAAATGAGGTAATACTGGTTTTGTTTTGTTCAAGCTCTGTTGGTATTTGTCATCATGACTTCAATAGTTTGTCTTTAGGGACCATTATTGTAGATGTTCACAGTTCCTGATTTTAAGACAAGTAAATTCCCCTCTTAATGTTAATTTTTATAAAGTTATTTCAAGATGAGGGGACATAATGTTGAGCTCAGCTGGCCAATTCGCTTATCTGGCGTGATGGCGGCAGGAAAGGACTCCTCTGCTCGAATTCTCCTCTGGGCTCAGGAGACACCTCACTGATAGCTAAAAAGACCAAGGAGTATGCTGTCCGACTCTGGATTCAGCAAATCTCTGACCAGATGCTGCTCACTACCATCAAGACCACTGTCCCACAATTTCATGGAAATAAACACAGATACGTTGATTAGCAATGAATTCTGGCACAAACTGGCACAAATTCCGTTCTGCCTATGTTCCAGGCTTTTATTTTAGCAAAAATGTGAGCTAGCTTCAACGTACTGTCGCTTTATAACACGTTATAAAAAAAATTTTATGAGCAGAAATGATTTTATGCTGTCAGGCACCCCCAATATTTTATTTTGGGTATAATTTATTAATTCCTGGACTATTTGCGTAACGTTTTACATATTATTTGTCAGCAAACCCTAAGGAACCCAAAAATACTAATTTAAAGGAGCTACGTGGCTGCGTTCAAAATATGCAATTTCTTCTATCTCCTGTTTAGAAGATGTGCTGTCTGGGTACTGTTATGTGTTCAAACGTAAACCCATATAATGTTGTCTTTTCTAATAAGAGTCTGTTATGATTTATAAACCTAACTCTGGGAAAGGGTAGTGTATTTTATCACTGTCCGTCTGAAAAAAAAATTAGTGCATGTAGACTTACACGCGTGATGGTGGTAATTGTGTATCGCGCGAAGCGGGTTTAGTGTTCGGCTTTCTGCCTCTCCCTTCTCTTTTTATCCCTTTAGTCCATCTGTTCGTTCGTTTTGGTAACGCAGTATAATTAATGTTAGGGTTAATTTAGGTCATTACGCAGTACGTCTCAATGTTTTTCCAAGAATTACAGCACACGTTTCATTGAAGAAGGCGGGTAATAATACAGTAAGCTTTACTATCAACGTGAAAGCGTTACAATTTGCAGACGAAGCAGAAAACAAGGGGGATTTCGAGTACATTCTTTGTGACAGCACTGTCATTTTCCCATTGCTCTTCTCTTTATTAATTTTATTTGTTAGGCTTTATATTTACCTAATAATTTATATATGTGGATTAGGATATTCCATGACACCTCCCCTCTTAAAACAGACATTATATGTCAGTCCTTTATTCCATATACACATATAGAAATTTATTATTATTTCTGGGGTTTACGGTGATTCTCATCACACGGATGGCGGCTTAAAAAATCCGCTCCCAGATTGGTTTTTCCAGATATATATTCAATGCTAAAATTATATGGAGCCAGAAGCAAAGACCATCGGAGTAACCTAGAGTTCTCATGCTTAGCCTGTGCTAAAAACGATAAAGGTTTGTGGTCAGTTTGCAACTTAAATGCCTTCCCATATAGATAAATATTGAATTTCTTTATTGCCCATATTACTGCAAGACATTCTTTTTCGCTAGTTGAGTAGTTGATTTCAGCTTTATTCAACTTTCTGCTAGCATATGCCACTGGGCTTAATTCCCCATCCAATGCCTCTGATTTCTGTAGTAAAGTTGCACCTAGCCCAATATTACTTGCATCCGTCCTTACTATGAATTCTTGACTTAAGTCAGGTAATTTCAAAATGGGTTTACTTGTGAGCTTTTCCTTCAATTCTTGGTAAGTCATTTCACATTGTGGTGTCCATGTAATGCGATCTGGAAGTCCTTTACGTGTCAATTCCGTTAACGGTGCACATATGGAATTAAAGTTTTTGATATACTTCTGGTAGAAACCACATAATGAGACAAAGGATCTCACGTCCTTCTTGGTTTGTGGTCTCGGGGCTTTCTGTAGTTTCTCTAAATTCTTTGGGTCAGGGGTCATGTTTCCCTGATAAACTGTGTGTCCCAAAAATTCCAATTCTTTACATCCAACGCAACATTTGGTTGGTCGGGCTGTTAAATTTGCCTCCCTAAGTCGATCAAACAGCATGTTCAGAGAGTCAATGTGTTCCTCAAATGTTTCTGTTGCTATAAGGATATCATCCATAAAATTTGTTATACAGGGATTATTCAGAGGATCCAATAATTTTCTCATCATTCTAGAGAAGACACTAGGCGCATTCTTCAATCCAAATGGCAATCTATTAAACTCATAGTGTCCTTCTGAGGTACTAAAAGCTAGGTATGGTCTAACCTCAGGCTTTACTGGAATCTGATAGTATCCTTTACTCAGATCCACTTTTGAGAAATATTTAGCTTTATTTAGTCTGGCAAACAGCTGATTTGTATCCGGCAATGGATCCACCTGTCCTTCTGTAATAGCATTCAGTCTCCTGTAATCTATACAGAGTCTATGTTCTCCAGAGGGCTTCCTTAAGAGTACAACACCGGAACTATACGAAGACTCACTGTGCGAAATAATTCCTTCCTTCAACAGATAGTCTATCTCTTCCTTCAAAGCTTTTTCCTTAGCAAACGGAATCGAATATGGTTTCATACAGATAGGTGTGGAGTCTATTAATTTCATATCATATTCCAATAGGTTTGTATGCCCTGGTCGGTCTGTTAACACCTCTGCATGATTATTTAGAACCTGTTGCACTCTCTCTTTCTGAGTTTTCGTTAAATGTGTACTGATTTTCACCTGTGCTGCTGTCTCACAGGGGTGTAATGGATATTCAAATGATGAAAGTGGTTCCTTTTTCATCTCCATGGCGATGGACAAGGTCAACAAGTGTGTCTCTTCCTGATGTTCTCTTTCCAAATATTTCTTCAGGAGATTCACATGATAGATTTTTTCTTTCCCTTCTTATCTATCTTATAATTTGTTCTAGACACCTTCTCTAGAACTGTATATGGACCCTGCCATCCAATTTGTAACTTATTCTGACTCCCGGGCAAAAGAAGCAGTACTTTCTCTCCCACAGCCAAATTTCTGTCTTTCGCCTTCCTGTTATAATAGGCAGCATGTTTCTTCCTGGCTTGTTTCAAATTTTCATTGGCAAGTTTCCAGCCAGTTTTTAACCGAGTGGTCAGCTCATTCACATACTGGTATGAAGATGTAATGTTTTCCTCTGCCTTTTCATCAGTCCACGTTCTTAACATAGCTTCAAGTGGACCTTTTATTGTGTGGACCTATTTGTCCATGCACCGGTATGGTCTCTTCCACTTGAAGCTTTATAGTGATGATTTTTCCTCCCAGAATTATCATTCACAAAACGACCGCTACCAATTTTTCTTTTGGGGCTTTCTCCCCTCTTAAAATTCTTGATGAGAAATTTCCTCTCTACATCTTCTTCCTCCAGGTTGTTTAAGTCCGATTGAGGGATTGTCGGCTTATCCTGGGGTAAGACATCTTTTTGCACTCTCCGCATAGTGGCCATTGTAAAACAGTTAAGTGAAGCTTGTCCGTGAAAAGGGGCTTCCCATTCCATTTGGTCCACTTTATCAAATCTATATTTCTTTTTATTGTCAGGCCTGATTTTGCCCCGTGGCGTGTCCAGGTCCTGATCCATGTTCCCACTTGTGGGTGTTCCCTCATGTGCTATGCTACACCTTTCTACAAAATTCTCAATGTCCCATCTTGCTTTGGGCCAATAATAATTGTGAGCCACCTTTTGAATGATGGTACCTATCTTCTCATGGTCCCCATCTGGTTTCACATGTAGGCTCCTTATTAAGTCTGCCCTATATCTTTTTGGAAGAACCAGCTGTCCGTGACCATGGGATCTAGTTCCGGCCTTCCTATACATCAACTTGTTTTTCATGTAAAAATCTCCCTTGCCTGGAGTTGTATGACAAGTTGACAATTTTCTGAAACAAGGCTTGAGTGTTTTATCCCCAGCCTGTGCCTTCCTCATCTCTTCTGGAGTGGTATCTAACATAATATCCTCCTCCTGTCTTGAGGTCGACCTGACCTGAAGGGTTGCCATATACACAGGTTTCCTTCTGCAACGGTCAGTGTCATGATTGTCCATCTGACAATTCTTACACCACCTTTTTCCTTGGTTGAAAGATTTTCTTTCATCATATTTCCTTTCATCGAATTGTGGGAATTTATTTTTATTTTCATACCGTGGCCTATCAAATTGGTGCTTACCTTTATTTTGATCCTTAGGATCAAATTTATTAAAGTTCTGTGGTGCCCTGAAGTTGTCCACCTGTTTCTTTTTATTACCTGTTATCTCTGCTTGAGCTGCTTGATACCTTTCAGCAACATTTAGCAACTCACCCAGCCTCTCTGCACCTTGTTCCATGAGAAACTTTCTCAGGTCTGGAGCCATGGACTCTCTTAGTTGCTCTATAAGGACCATTTCCTTAAGATCTTGGGTTTTCCCCAGAGAAGTCCATTTCTCCAAGTATGTCTCTATTCGTGCAGAGAACTGGTGATAGGTTTCACCTGACAGTAGTTTAGCATTCCTAAATTTTTTCCTGTAAAACTCTGCATTCTTTTCATACCTTAACAAAAGAGCCTGCTTTAGCATGTCATAATTTTCCTGATCACCTCTGCTCATTTTTGCAAAAACTTCATAAGCTGCCCCACGAAGTCCCTGAGATAACTTTAAGCTCCACCTTTCTCTCTCTAACCCATACGTGGTAGCTAATAGTTCGTACCTATTTATATAGCTCTCAATATCATCGTCTTTCTCAACAAAATGATCTAAATGAAAATTCATAGCTGAGATTGAGGCTCCTTGAGTAACCGTAGCATCAGAGGCAAAGGGACTGGCACCATTTTCAGGAGCATGGCCTTGAAACTCAAACTCCCTTAGTCGTAACTCATGTTCCCTTTGTAATCTTTTATCTTCTGCTTCCCTTTCTGCAGCTAATTTCCTCTCTTCCCTTTCTGCAGCCAATTTCTTCTCTTCCCTTTCTGCAGCCAATCGTTTGTCTTCTCTTTCTGCCTCCAATTTCTTAGCCTCTTTGTCAGCCGCAATCTGCAACCTCTTAGTCTCAGCCTCAGCTTGCAACCTCTTAGTCTCAGCCTCAGCTTCAAATTGTAACTTCTTAATTTCCCTGTCAGCCTCTAACTTTCTTTCGGCTTCAAACCTTCTTTCTTCGCGTTCAATAAATTTGTCACATTCCGTTGTGACATAGGCAACCATAACTTGCCCATCTAATCCTAACTCTTTTGCAGTCTGAACCGCAGCAGATCGAAATTTGGCCAGGTCCGCCATTGTCTATTATGTAAATTTATACAATGTCTAACCAACAATTCAATCTCTAATGGACAACACAGGCACCGTGAGCTCAACCTTATTTAATTCCACCCAAGGATACCTTTTAATTCTTATATTCCCTGAAGTGAATTACCCCCAATATTTTTAATAGTGAAAGATTCAAAATCCCAAGAGCGAGACCCCAATATATGTGGTGAAGTGGGATGTTATAAATATTTATAGGGGACTTAGTGTACTGACTGAGATCAGCTGTGAAGGTATCTATATCTATTAAAAGTAGTGTATTATAGATAACCTTACTTGCTACCACATATCTCTTTATCTCAGTCAGAATTATTCTGGAATAGTGTGATGCTACGTTATGTGTCTAGGGTATGAGTATGGTGAAGTGTAAGTCACAACAACAGACAGATAAACAATTTAATTTAATCCACTGCTCTTAACAACACTGTGACACTCACATACATATAACACTCTATGAGAATAGCTTAAAGAAGTCACTAGTAACGTTTCAAATAACAATATGTATTCATTACTGGCATGAATGAATATGTGTCCTGATTCAACTACAAGGGAACCAGGAATCACAATCAATTTAAATTACAAGTTATGTACAGAATGTATTTAATATGAATATTGTAGTGACATATATTATTACCAATGTTCTATGTGTGTCAATTGTGTAGTGGTAAAATGAGGTAATACTGGTTTTGTTTTGTTCAAGCTCTGTTGGTATTTGTCATCATGACTTCAATAGTTTGTCTTTAGGGACCATTATTGTAGATGTTCACAGTTCCTGATTTTAAGACAAGTAAATTCCCCTCTTAATGTTAATTTTTATAAAGTTATTTCAAGATGAGGGGACATAATGTTGAGCTCAGCTGGCCAATTCGCTTATCTGGCGTGATGGCGGCAGGAAAGGACTCCTCTGCTCGAATTCTCCTCTGGGCTCAGGAGACACCTCACTGATAGCTAAAAAGACCAAGGAGTATGCTGTCCGACTCTGGATTCAGCAAATCTCTGACCAGATGCTGCTCACTACCATCAAGACCACTGTCCCACAATTTCATGGAAATAAACACAGATACGTTGATTAGCAATGAATTCTGGCACAAACTGGCACAAATTCCGTTCTGCCTATGTTCCAGGCTTTTATTTTAGCAAAAATGTGAGCTAGCTTCAACGTACTGTCGCTTTATCAAGCTTATTTGAATTAGTGGTCTCGAACTAACGCTCCCAAGTGTGTATATCAGCGAGACTGGCCAATGAGCCACGTTTCGACAAGTGTTTGAAAAAATGTTATCTTTTCCCGTCTCCCCCAACAACCAAGATAGTATTTATAGCCCGACCAATCGTGGTTAGGCTTTCATTTGTTGCGCTCCAATCAATTTGGAGTTTACATGGTAGGCTATTTATGTAACGTAAGGTTTTTTCAAACACGTTATAAAAAAAATTTTATGAGCAGAAATGATTTTATGCTGTCAGGCACCCCCAATATTTTATTTTGGGTATAATTTATTAATTCCTGGACTATTTGCGTAACGTTTTACATATTATTTGTCAGCAAACCCTAAGGAACCCAAAAATACTAATTTAAAGGAGCTACGTGGCTGCGTTCAAAATATGCAATTTCTTCTATCTCCTGTTTAGAAGATGTGCTGTCTGGGTACTGTTATGTGTTCAAACGTAAACCCATATAATGTTGTCTTTTCTAATAAGAGTCTGTTATGATTTATAAACCTAACTCTGGGAAAGGGTAGTGTATTTTATCACTGTCCGTCTGAAAAAAAAATTAGTGCATGTAGACTTACACGCGTGATGGTGGTAATTGTGTATCGCGCGAAGCGGGTTTAGTGTTCGGCTTTCTGCCTCTCCCTTCTCTTTTTATCCCTTTAGTCCATCTGTTCGTTCGTTTTGGTAACGCAGTATAATTAATGTTAGGGTTAATTTAGGTCATTACGCAGTACGTCTCAATGTTTTTCCAAGAATTACAGCACACGTTTCATTGAAGAAGGCGGGTAATAATACAGTAAGCTTTACTATCAACATGAAAGCGTTACAATTTGCAGACGAAGCAGAAAACAAAGGGGATTTCGAGTACATTCTTTGTGACAGCACTGTCATTTTCCCATTGCTCTTCTCTTTATTAATTTTATTTGTTAGGCTTTATATTTACCTAATAATTTATATATGTGGATTAGGATATTCCATGACAATCGGGTAAAGTAATACACAGGCTTGATGCACAAGTGGGCCGTAATTTACTGCGACTAGTTTAAGATGCAGTAATCTGTCAGATATATGAAGTTACAATGTACTGAATCCGTTTACTATTTCCAATTGAGGAAGGTCCTAAGGCTTGGGCTTTGAGTATTATTATTGGAGTTTTACGCTCTCTAATGTTAGCAACTACTCCTAATCCTGGGTCGGTTTTATGGGTTGTCATGGTTACGAGCTCTTATTTTGACTGTCTGTGTTCTCTCCTGGACAAAATTGAAAGTAAATGAAGTAGTCTTACAGTGCGCTAGGTTATACCGAATATTTTCGTGCACATACACAGGTTACTACGTTGAGGAGAGGTGCAATCAGGAGCAGTCTATCTTAGCATTTTCATGCCAAACCTACCATTATCCAGGCGTCTGACATTGGTAGGGATTTATTCCCCACCCCTCTCGTGTAGAACATTCTACATGACATCATAAGTTATTGTTTTCAGACTCCATTATCTTGTATGGTATTGTTGCTTTCGTGGGTATTTATCATGTTTACAACTGATTACTTCATAGATCTATCACTGATAACATCTTGTAATTATTTATCACAACAAAGTCTGAGCGGAAGCAATTACGTCGCTTTCCGTGCTCCAAAATTACATTTTTATCTTACTGTCCGTGTCTTAATCTTTAACTAGATTGAATCTTCAGACTCGTCATGTGGGAACTGAAAACATATCTCCCAATACCGTCTGTCCATTCATATCGGAGTCTGTGAACAACATGGTTTGTGTATCTCCCCAGACAAAATATCTGCGTTAACAATAGAAATGTCGCTCAGTGTAGACTCTTACTCCGTCTGAAGCTGGCGATCAGCGAAAAATCAACGTGGCAAGTTCGCTCTGCGCAAACATGTTGTTTCAATACTGGTCAATCGATCAAGGTAATTAGTAAGGGTTTGACAAATAGGACAAAATATGATAAGAAAACCTTGAACAATGCAAGTGTAAACAACGAACAAGAGAAGAATTTAGCACGTAAAAGGAGTGGTAGATTAATGCTACCGGAGTGGAGAGAAGACCAAAACAAGAGAACGAATGTTTTCCGTGACAAGGGGGGAGTATGATATCATTAGGAACCACTGGTTGTGAAAAAAATGTCATGCAATTATATTCCCTGTACTGGAAGCGAACCCGGTGTGGTGGGACTTTTGAAGGAGAGTGACAGATTTGATGAACGAATAAAAGATAATATCTAGATGATAAGTCTACGAGTTCGA
The DNA here is from genome assembly GCA_024509875.1 of Oreohelix idahoensis. Lineage (NCBI taxonomy): Eukaryota > Metazoa > Mollusca > Gastropoda > Stylommatophora > Oreohelicidae > Oreohelix > Oreohelix idahoensis. Next base: position 693,418 of record JAMPIV010018340.1, on the reverse strand, counting down.
AGGAACTGCCTCTCCGCAGGAAATAGTCTACTAGAAATTCTTAATGCAAAGAGAATTCTGGCAACGAAACAGGATATTTTCTGGAGGATAAATTCTTTCGCATGAATCCTACAAAAGGACTATGCAAAGCACATACGGTTGAGAAAGGAGATTTGGTGTCCAGCCACATTAAATAAAATATCACGACCCACTAGAAGTTAGTTTAATTATGGTTCAGCCCCCAGGGTGTAGATTTATGTTTAAACAAAACAAAATACAGCCCAAATAAAGGTAACAATAAAAAAAGTTTTAAAAAAAAAGACTCTGATATGTTGAATTAAAAAGAAAAAGTATAGATTCTCACAACTATGAAAGATTTGCAAGTGAGCAATAAATGTGTGCTATCATGTTTAGAAAAAAAAAACTATGGTCATCATATGAACTATGGTAGTTTTGCTGGTAGGTATTATACTCATCTCTCCAAGGACTTCAGTAGCTGCTGAGATGATTTTTGTTCTGACTCTCGTTTGCTTCATTGTGCACATCACAAACACGGATGGAGTAAGTCAGCACTGCTGAATACCTCTTCTGCTTACTGGACTATGACTCAGGTTAGAGTCACCTGATATGACAGCCTTAGAGTTGTACTCTGGTATGAAATGGTTGGTATAGTAAACCTGGTTGGTAGGGTATGGTTTGGTTTGGTATGATAACCTGATTGATAGGGTATGTTTGGTAGGGTTAACCTTTGGTACCGTGGACTCGTAACCTGGTTTGTACCCTGGACCCGTAAGCTGGTTGGATCGCTCGAACGATTCACTACGGATTTTGCAAGGTAATCCCGCTTTGGGGCCCATTGGAGTCTGCTGTTCTTGACAGTTACAGGTAGAATGTCTTAAAACTCCCCTCTAAGAATTTTCTACTGGCCTTCCCGTTGCACTTTTGGCTGACCTCTTGAGTGGCCCTATAGTGAATTCCTCTGCTGGACTGTTCGTACGTGGCATGAAATGCTATGCAAGTGGAATGTCCCCAGTAACCCAGTTAATAATTTATCGGTCGTGAGAAATCGTAGGGTTAGTGATCTAAAAGAAGACTTGAAGAGGAAAAGTTTCTTATTATAAGAATTAAAAATCTGAAGAGAAATGGTTTCATTTCTAGCAGTAGGAGAGTATTTGAGAGGAATTAAAATAATAGACAAAAGCAAGAGTGGGGGAGAAAGCGAAGCGCCACACCCAGTACCTTTAGAACCTTTAGACAGTGAAGCACACTTAAATGTTTCTATTTTTAAGACCTCTGTATTTTATTATGCTAGTATTCTTATATAAAACATTGCTTCTATTGTTCTGCTATTCTAATTAAAACCAAACTATTCTCCCTGAACTTCATTGTCTACTTTACATTGTATGATCTCGAGCAATATTTTGTTTGTGTAACTCCTTAGGCTGCTTTTTGTTTTGTTTTTATAAAAATTAACGTTTCGTTGCTCTAGGCTTTTTCAGTAACGTTATAAGATTGGTGTCTTCAGGTAATGTTGCATGAATCATGTGTTGTTTATTTCGTTAAAGAGATCCGTGATTTTATCAACAACATATTGTCCATGCCTGTTGATTTTCCAGTTGTCGTGTCTTTATGTATAGTATTCTCTACATCCTATCTCAGACAGAAAAAAAAAAAAAAAAAAAAAGTTAACAGGGAAATACAGGCAAGCAAAAGGCCTGAACAAAGATAAGAATTGAAAATTACATAGCAATATACAAGAGCCAATGAAGAGGTGGACAGAGCATTTGTAGGAGCTTCTCAATAGACCAGCTCTACAAAATCCTCCAGACATCCACATGAGCTACAAGACTAAAGTAAAAAAACCAGCTAAAGAAGAAATAAAGATATCTTCGTTCGTCCTGAAAAGGACGTTGGTTGCGTTGTGTCGCCGTTTACAGCGCAGCTGCGATATTTGCGCCTTTCGCCCCGACACATCCGAGTAAAATTACTATCAGAGCCAGGAAATATGTTAAACAGGATCATCCTTGAGAGATTAAACGAGTCCATAGATAGACAACAGATCATGGGTAGACCAGATAGCCGCATTGAGGGGAAAAAAAAGCTGAACTTAACACACCTCTTTTTTACACTGATTTAGTGGACTATGGAAAAGGCATTTGACAGGTTAAACAGAAAATCACTTTAGAAATCGATGAGACGTTATGGAATTCCCCTAAAGGTCATTAAATTAATTAAGAAAACATATGAAGACATAACATGCAGAGCTCTTCGTAAAGGACAGCTTACAGAACCATTTGGGATAAGAACTGCAGTGTAACAAGGATGTTTCTTGTCACCATCTCTCTTTTCTTACTGGCTAAAGATTGGATTATGAAAACATCGACCTCAACGGACAAAAATGCAATCCACATTACTCTGACTAAATATATTAACGGTCTATAGTTTACGAACGACATGACTCTTCTGTCCCATAACCGTAATCAGATGCAAGACAAAATGAAAATACTTGATGTGAGATTACAGCAAGTTGGTCTGAAAAAAGAAAAGAAAAAAAAAGACAGGAAGAAGACAAACATACAACTTGTAATGAGAATAAATGTAGGAAACGATAACAAGTTAACAGCACTCTGACTCAAAATACATTTTTTCTAGTCATTACATAAATCACTAGGCCTAATAGATAGGGCTTACGCAACCTTAACCTTTCTGTCAAGAACAGCAGACTCCAATGGGCCCCAAAGCGGGATTACCTTGCAAAATCCGTAGTGAATCGTTCGAGAATTAATTCTAGCAATGCACTAAGAAGCTGTCCACTCTCTCTAATGGCTAATGGTTATCCGAGTAACTCGACCTTTCGGTAAAATGGTTAATAGGTGACAGTTTTTTCTCAGCATGTTCCAGCCCTCTACAGAAGTTTCATATACGCACTGGAACTATGGAGGTTAATGCAACGGGAAAAAAGGTGGGTGGAGGTGGTGGTAAATGGCTTCTCAATTCCACAGACGGCAGATGGACTTGCCAAAGAAAGAGGTAGATAATTCCAAACTGGAAACAAGGCTACATAAGATTACATCAAACCAATAATAATAAAAACAACCAAAGACAAAAGGAAGACCCAGAGACCAATACAGCAGAAACATAATAGAAGAGAACAAGTGATAATTATCAAACTCAGAACCGGCAATGGCAGACTCAAATACCATGTTCAACAAACTGACAATCGGACAGACATTATATGTGTCCGTGTAGGGAGGACTAACAAACAGTAGAACATGTACTTCAAGACTGTCGGCTGTAAGAGAGGAACAGGTTGGCATCGTGACATCCTTCAACCCAGATGCTGGAGAAATTGTATGGTGACGAGAAAAGCCTGAGTCGAACTGCCAGCTTTAGAAGAGACGTATGTGTGGTTATTTGAGAGCCGAACGAAAATAAAGAAGACCCAGTCGTGTGCTGTGAGTTATATAATACATAACACCGGAAAGAAAAAAAATCTGCAACACACATATTTGCCCTGACCCAGTGAGGGCTAAACACTGTAATGACAACTTAGGAGTTAATTAATTAACATGACACGACGGACATTAACACGTATTTCACAACATCAGGTCGCAGTGACAGTAAACTAAACAAAGGGCAAGTTAACTGTCGATTTCCGCCTGTTTTTACTTCGTGGCGACAGAAAATTCTAGCATCAATGGTTTCTGTGGAAATTTGTTTTACATTATGAGATGGCCAGCTCCATGCACAACATATTAGTCGCCATGTACGACATGCATGATTGTGCAGTAGGCATATTGCTTTGCTGTTCCTTTATACACCCCCCGGAAACTACACGAAGCTTGTTTTAGAATGGTAATGTGTTAATTTTTTATTAGACATTCTCTGAAGGACCGAGGACTATATTGGAACCAAGCTAGAAGGAAGACAGCCGAAAGGATAGTATGGCGCTCTGTCTGGCAAATCTCTACACGCCAGGGAAGAAGAGGAACGACTTAATAAGTGAGTAATGTGTTAATTTCTTTAACATAACCTTGAAAAACAAATATGCACACGAAGAAGTTCTATTCAACCTGATGTTAAGTTTCTTGTGACACCGGTGTGGGTATCGAGTTGTTAAAGTGGAATTGTATCGCTGGGTGTTTTAGTCATAGGACACCGAAGGTTAATTAGGTATCGTAAGTTTTGCGGTTAACATTTTCAGTAATCGTGTCAGTGCGATTTCTTTGGCACTGAAAGACAGGATAATAAATTATAAGTTATGCCATCATGCCAGGCGATAAGATTACCTGAGAACAGTCAATAATAAATAGTGACAAGAAAGATACGTACATGAGAAATAAGGTGAAGAAACATTGGTTGCCAGGATCATGCAGAATCTCTTATTATCACCTTGTACCACATGCCGAACTAAGTGGTGTTCCAAGTCTGTCTTTGTCTTGTCAGTGACCCCCCGGGAACGATCTCCTTGATGGCGTTAATAAAAACATACATCATAGGAGATTTACATAAATGTAAGATACAAGTACATAGTAATCGTCTTCTTCATCTTCTTCCTCGTTCAGTTTCTTAGTCATGCTAAATCTGCAGGCTTATCGCCAGTCTTGTCCAGGTGCACGCGGCATCCCCGTAGCTTCTGCCTGAGTTCAGCTCAGCACCATCTGGCCAAGTCTGGTGTGGTAGGTTATCACGGGCTGGGCAGTTTTGGGTAATGTGTTCAGGGATCTGGATTCCGGTTCAGTATAGGGACACTTAGTGGGTGAATATCTGCATTTGTCAGGAAGAAGTTTCCAGTGTCGCCTGCACGAAACTTCACGTGACTCATGAACTGTACACTTTACATGACGGGTCGTGAAGTAGGAAATTTGATTCCATGTAAATTATGAATACTTGAATAGCTGCTTCATCTTCATCATAATTATTTCCCTTTTCGATCCCCATAGAGCATGGAACCACAATTACAGCTGGCTTCCTTGCAGGTAGCCTGCACCAACGCGTTCACGTGCTCTTGCAACAGTGCTTTCTGTAGCTATAGTTATACATCTTGAGGTTGCCAGACCCACATTCGTTGCATCAGTGACATGCCTGAGAAAGCAGTTCATTGCTTTGTGTTCTAGGAGATTCCCAGGAAGGACACGGGATAGATGATTGGGGACAGACAATTACGGTAGTAATTTCTCATCTTAATTTCTCTTATAGCAAGATATACATTAGGCCTATATATAGAACAAAAATTGTGTAAGAACATCAGCAGAGATCAGTGAAAGGCACCAAAGACTATCCTTGGAGAGAGCGATAAATTATGAATATTTTTTGGAGAAATCACTTGAATACACTCACGAACAATTAAAAAACAAAAACTTAAAAATATGAATAAAAATGAGAGAAATTTCGAAGAGAGGGAGAAAGAGAGAGGGAGCGAGAGATAGAAAGAGAGAGAGAGAGGTGGCATAAACTGACGAGGTAGTTGAAAGCATGTCTGACCTTTGAAAAATGCTAACCAAAGTTACAGCATGCAGCGTTCCACATTCATGAAAAAAAAAAAAATCTTTCGGAGCAAAGGTTTTAAGTGTACATCGTATTCGTAATTGGGGTCACGGAAGCCCACGACCATAGTGAGACAATCATGTGTCGTGTCACCTGATTGTGCATTCTGTTTTCTCTCCCAGTGTTTACTATCATGTTTAAGTTGTTCTGCGTGTGCAGAGATGTGGTCAGACATATCAAATGTATAGTACATCGTCATCTGAAGACAGGAATTAATGAATGTATTAAACTACGGGGTTGGGGGGGAGGGGGGGGGGGGGGGGAAGATCATTTTCTCTTTTATGATGGCATTTTAAAAAGTGAGGGAGATATATACTTAAAAACAGTGTTTTTCAATATGTTGTATTCTTAACACTCTTACGTAAAACAAAATCTCTGTGGCCGCTAGGGATTTTCTGGTTTGTTTACTGATTGTCACACTTCCATATGACAGAATAGGCGCTTAATAATACCGATGAGCTCTTTTCACTGGCACAGATTTGTTGCACAAAGTAATTGTCATGTATGGAACTCTGCTTCAGCTTGAGCTGTTCTTCTTCACCGTTCAGTTTGTAGTCATGCTAAATCTGCAGGTCTGTCGCCAGTACGAAGTCCACAGTCTTTTCCAGGTCAGCGCAACAGTCTGCCTGAGCTCAACACCAACTGGCCAGGTCAGACGTTATGGGTCATCATGGGTTGGGCAGTTTTGGAGAAAGTGGACATACTTTTGTATCCCGAGGCGATAAAGGTGGCCTAGTAATTTGTAGTGGCCAGTTCTAAGACGGAAAATGATGGTCTGCTGGTGTCTATTTAGCTGGTGGACTGGGTCATATATGTTGTTTATATCACCTTCCTTCATCTACTGGCATTTGTACTTGCTGTAACTTCAGCTGTTCTACTCTTCACCCCTGAGATGCATTTTCCATTTGATTTTACTAACATACTCAGGTATTTGAATCTATTAACTTGCTCCAACGCTGTCCCATTTATTAATTCTGTTGAAGTCCTTTTTGTCGAAATGACGGCTACTTCTGTTCTTGTCTTTTTAGGCTGAGGCCTTTATTCTTACTCTCTGACACTACATCAATTTAGATAATTTCAAAACCTACAATATCTTCTGTTAACCAGTCGTCTGATGATGAAGACAGCTGTTGCGTGATAACTGTTGGCAGAAGCGACAGAAGTAGCAGCGATTAAGGTCCTATAATATTGTTTTTTAAAGTACAGTACATACAAAATACTTCGTGTTCGTTCAATATGTCTGATAATTATATGTAGTTAATAAATGTTGTTAACTAGTTTTTCCTAATACATTTTTACTTAATTTTGATACAGTTTTCTGGGCCTCGGGAACGAATTAATTTAATGTATATAGTGGAAGCTTTAAAGCGAACGGTCAACAAGTTCATAAGGAAATGGCTAGGAGTACCACTAGGACTGTCAGACCTAGCACTGTACTGCAAGAAGACAAAGCTTGTGCTTCCTTTCAAGTCAGTTCTTGAAGAATACAAAGCAGGAAAAGCAAGGCTCGCAATGATGCTGTGTGAGTCAGCAGATGACAAGTCCATTCAGCCCACATTGAAAACTGGAAGAAAGTGGATGAAGCTGTTGGTGCTGCCCAAGAGTCGCTCAAGCTGCAACAGCGAGAGGTAATCGGATACACACAGATGAAGAGACGGGGATTAGGCCATGGTGACGTTCGCTGGTGGTCCAAGGTATCAAATACAGGGAACGCGAGACATGATATTTCAGAAAATACGCGAAGCTGAGAATGAAAAGAGGATGCAAAAAGCGGTGCAACAGGCCCAACAAGGCCAATGAACTACGTGAGAAGGAACCTTGCAAAGGTCCTTGACATGGAATGATATGTGGCATATGGCACCTCTTAGACTCAGCTTCATTATCAGATCATGACCTCCTGCCATCGTCCGCAAACCTTGTGAGATGGGGAATGTCTGATGATGCTCTGTGCCCCCTGTGCCATGAGAGGCAGACACTTGAACATATGCTCTCAGCTTGCAAGGTGTCATTAGGGCAAGGGCGATACACATGGCGCCACAACAGAGTACTGAATGAGCTGGCTGCTACAATAGACCTGGCAAGGATGAAGGCGAACAGCAAAGTCAGACTGAATACAACAAATACATACTTTCTGAGAGCAGGAAAGTCAGCACATCCCAAACCAAGTAAACCAAGCAGCAGTTTACCATCTCTTCTTGACTGTGCAAATGACTGGGAGATGACAGTAGACATACTTGGGCCAGGAGCATATCCAGCGAGTGTCAGAAGATCTCAAAAACAGCCAGATATAGTGCTGCATTCTTCATCATCGTACCAGATTATAAAGATTGAGCTGACCGTGCCATTTGAATCCAGACTGGACGAGCAACATTCGTTCAAAGTAGCCAAGCATAATGATCTGGTCACGGACTTGAGACACGACGGGTTCACTGCAAGGGTCATGGCTATTGAGGTAGGTGCAAGAGATCTCGTGGCTGCCTCGGTGTATGATCTACTGAAACTGATGGGTTTGAAATGACAGTTAAGAACAAGGACGTTTAAGAGGCTCAGCGAAACTGCGGAAAGTGCTTCGTGCTGGCTATGGAACTCGGGACAATAATTTGTTTTCAACATAGGGGTTCCTTTCACAAATGTCTCCAGCTGGAAGAAAATAGGAGTGAAGTTGAAAGCTGCAGCCAAGGTGGAGTGAGTTCAATTCTCTGCACATGACAACAGGAGGCTGACACTTGTGAATCATAACCCAAGTGAAACCCCCTCCCCCCCCCCCTTCCCCCCACCCCCCACACACACACTTTTTTTAAAAAGAGTGTAAAGGAGATTAAGGTGCCGAAACACTTGATCGACGAGGGACTAACTCTGGTGATCAGATTGCCTCCTGTTGTATCGCTCTGCACAGAGTTTCCTGTCATCATCTATTAACTCTGGTAGGAAGTCAATTTTTGTTTAGCGCTTCATCTGTTATCGCTCGAGTTTTCAAGAACGAATTAACAGCGCTAAGTTGGTGATTGCTGTATTTATAAATCTGATTATATTTTGACTGTACAGAGAGACAGGATTTGCATGCCTCCCTGCGCTTTCTTCTTCTTCTTCTTCTTTTTTTCTTTCCCCTCTCCTTAAATATGCCGGTAAGAATCTTAGCTCCGTGACTTTGACGTACCAGGTAAGACGATCAGTAACGAGTTTAAAGGTGACGAAAAGCCGCAATGACTTGGAACGTGCTCGTTTATCATATTACACTCTCGTGGCATCATACTTAATAAAGTTTTGTTTCCAAATATTATTGTAAAAATATAAAAGTAGTCTCATAGCAGATACCGCCGCAGGTGAGTGAGGTGTTAGATACTTCACTATACTAGGTCCAGCTTCATTAGGTGGGTTGAAGAGTTCCCTTCCTGACTGCTTTTTCCTTCCTTAATTCAACAGCAGAATCAGGCACCCATTTACAGCTGATAGAGGAATCTGACGCTACCAAGATCCAGGAACCTAGTAACTTTCCAGCGTGAGATCAAACCTGATCAAACACTATCTTCTTCTTCTTCTTCCGTCCTTAGCCACCGACCGTCAAAGCAGTCAGTGGCCATTACGCCTAGTGGCGTCTTAGGGCAACAGCAGATAGGTTTTCTTTGCCATTGTTTCCCATCACACCTATTGGCGTCTTTAGGGCAACGGCAAATCAATCCATCTGCTGTTGTTTCCGTAATCGAAGTGACTGGCAAACGGGTGACCAGCCCGTTGGTATCAAACACTATCGGCCTCTGCATTTGGTGGCTTATTTATATAATTACTATCAAACATGAAATGGGACCCAAAGATGCAGCAATAGAGAATGCAGTCAGCGACCCATGGTTTGACTGCATGCGTCAGGGTCAGCGAACCAGAGCTGACCAAGACCCTGCTCCACCTCCACGTGGTGGTCCTGGAAACAGGCTGCATCACTGCAGTCTGGCAGAGAGAGTAGGGATCGAAGAGGGAAGGCAAACCCGGTCCCAAAGAATGCCGTGCTAAAGTCGGATGTGTCGGCCGAAAGGCGCAGATATCGCAGCTCCGGCGTAAACAGACACAACGCAACCGGCGTCCTTTTCAGGACGAACGAGGAAGAAGAAGAAACATGAAATACGCGGACACTTGTCCTGCCAGCTTCATTTCAATAATTGTGATACAGATTTTGTGCTGTAATCCATTCGCCTTTTTATGCTACAGGATTAAATATTTTAAAGTTGTTTGTAGGTGGATCAGGAAGAGCACACCATTTAAAACACAAACTCGGAACATAAGAATGGAAGTGCTAGGAAAACATCCAAAATTCAGTAGCGGATATACAATTTTGGAATTTATAAATAGTAAATGGTTTGTAAACGACTACAAAGTATTTATATAACAAGCAGCATATCCACCAAAATATAACGGGAATTAATTATATTGTGCTCTTTCTGCCCCATGCCACTAATTCTTCTACGGTCATTTATCTGGATGCATTGCTTAAGAAGATGTGGAGTAACGCGTCAAAAAATGGCATGAGAAGTGATGAAAAAAAAAACACAGAAAGCAAATGGACTGAAAGCATTTTATAAATGTACGGATACTTCTTTTTAAATCTTGCCTTTGTACATATTTTAAAAAAAAAAAAATCACAATGAACTTTCTATTAATCATTATTTAAGAGAGTATCGACTTGAGCGACTAAACCGGCCCAGTTACTGCAAATGTACTGCACTTTATTCTTTATTTATCGAATCAACAATTGAGGGCAATCCTGAGCCCATAACAATAAGAAACTAGAAGCTGGAACAGACACATTTACATACCTAGGATGCACAGTAACGCCAGACGGCAGAACAAGCAAAGATATCAACAACGAAATGAATAAAGTGAAACAACATCTGGAAATCCTCTCAGTACAGCACAAAAAACCAAATTACGATTATATGAGAGCTGTGTACTTTCTGTGCGTCTCTATGGTGCGGATCGCTGGAGAGTGTCAAAGAAGTAAATGTTGAAATTGTCCTCTTTCTTCACAATCTGCCTAAGGAAAATTCTCCGAATCTTTTGGTCGAATACCATCACTAACCAAGAACTGCTTACTCTGAGCAACCAAGAGGACATGCATATCATCATAGCTGGCAGACGCCGGAGTTAGGCTAGCCACGTCTACAGAAAAGACCCTGATACCATCACAAGAACAGCTATGCTTCGGACCCCTGAAGGAAAGCGAAAGAGAAGCCGACCAAAAACAACTTAACGGAGGACTGTGGAGGCCGAGATACATAGAATGAACCAGAACTGGGGCACTGCACAAAGGATGACTGCCGACCGAGCAAAGTGGAAGCAGTTTGTTGCTGCCCTACAAGACGCCACCAGGCGTGAAAGCCACTAATGGCTTTGACGGCTCCAAGGATCAAAGAAGAGGAATCAACAATGGGAAAAATCCAAGAAACTGTGTCAAGAATCAGATAAACGCCATCATTAAAGATGGAAACAAAAATTGGGACCCCAAGATGCAGCAATAGTGAATGCAGTCAGCGACCCATAGCTTGACTGCTTGCATCAGGACCAGCGAAGCAGAGCTGGTCAAGACCGTACTCCACCTCCACGTGGTGGTCCTGGAAACAGTCTGCAGCAGTGCAGCCTGGCTGAGCGAGTACGGATCGAAATGGGAAGGCAAACCCGGTCCCTAAAAAATGCCGTGCTGAAGTCGGATGTGTCGACCGAAAGGTGCAGATATCACAGCTACGGCGTAAACAGACACAACGCAACCACCGTCCTTTTCAGGGCGAACGAAGAAGAAGAAGAAGAAACAAAAATTCATTCCCCGAGTGAGAAAAAAATGCGTAATGAAAAAGATTGCAACTTTGGTGGGAAAAAAGATGGGACAAACTTTGGTTGGGACGCAAAAGGAAATATTTTAAGCGTCGCGCAATTTAGTGCAATGGCCAGAAGGGCACGGCTTTTACGTAATTTCCAGACTGCAACGTTTTTGGGAAAAAAGATGCACACTATTTCAAGCGTCGTGCAATTTAGCGCAAATGCCAGAAGCGCACGACTTTTACCAAAACTTCCAGACTGCAACTTTGGTGGGAAAAATTTTGTGACAGAAGGACGTCTACGGAAATGCTTATATATAAAGGTATACAAAAAAAAAAAAAAAAATTATGAACGTTCTATTTTCTAACTGACCACAAGGCGATAGATGAATTTTAAAATGCAAGTGACTTAGTTAGGCACGTAAGACTGTAGAAATGGAGACACATGATGAGCCATGCCAGCTGGCACGGTTATCAACGACGACATTTCTGATATAGGATGGGACTGAACGTTGAAGAAGAAACAATAATACAGAATACAATATTTGAAGAACTCAACCTGGAAGTGAATGTTATAACATCATGCATATAGTATAAATATCTATAAAAAAAAACTATGAACAAGTATGATAAAGTCGTTGGAGGTCGAAAGTAGAGATAATCAACAGGTGTAGTTTAATACCAGTGGCGTAGATAAGATTCCAATATACCACGCGGTGCGGAGGGCCCCGTGGTGAAAGGGGTCTCATAAAAGTAACGAATACTGAAATTTGTAGTCCGCTGTTTTGTACCGCATTCCGTTCTTCTGATAAAAGGAAGCACTCTCCTTAAGGGAAGTGGCTTTGGCAGTATTTCTGTTTCCAAAACTCGACCGGTAGGTGAAATACTATCTAGGCTCCCAGTTGTTCCCATTTTCCACGCCAGTAAAACTCCTTGCTACCGGAGGGCAGCATGGAAGATCACACCTGAAAGGTGCTTCAGATTTCGTCGCCTGTCATAACGACACCTAAGAATGGCACAGAACAGTATATTTTTTTCCCCACCGATAAAATGCAGCTTTAATATCCAGTCTTAAGCAACCAGAACCGGCATTAAACTGTTATTACCCCTACCAACAGGCTACAATGAGTTCAGTGACGTGTGTCCAGATTTTGCAATGGGGCTGTGGCTCTGTGTGTGTGTGTTTGTGTGTGTGTGTGGTTGTGTGTGTGTGAGCGTCGAAAACACATTTTAAGTGTTCTTCTTATGGAAGTGCCGAGCCAAGTTGTATATGTTTGTGGAAGTTAACAGACGTTCCTAAAAAAGGTTATTCACTTTGAGCTTTGGGCTCGTCCACATATGACGTCCCGCAATTTTTGCCATTTTTTAACCCGTAGTCACACTTCGTCATCAAAACCCAGACCCCACTCTTATATGACGTCACAAATTTCTAAATACCCCCCCCCCCTCCATTTTTTTTTCTTACTACTGAAAAAAAAATGTAATCGAATGTAAATTAGTTAACTAGTGCAGACAAAATAATAATCTTTCAAGTCAAATAGTGTTTAATTAATCAGGCTTTTGAAATAACTACTTTGCTGGTTAAATGCTGCTGAATTTATTAAAAACTTAGCTCATTTTGGCTTAATTTAATTTAAAACAATAAACAAGTTAATTAAATGTAAAGTAAACACATCAATAACTTCAGTTGTGACTTAAAAGTTTCATAAAATAATGTTAAACTTGTGTGACAAAACGTTTTGTGCATGTACTTTTGTGCCCCTCTCTCACCCATTCATCTCCTCCAGCAGTATCCCTTCCTTTCTTCATTTTCTTCATCGTGCTATTATTTGGCATATTTTTGCCCTACATTCTTTTTGCTGTGACCACTGCCAGGCGTATTTACGTTTCACAAAGTGAACGTAGTATTATCAGGTTAATACGATTATCACGTAAGTCAGTCTGGCCACCTTTGAAGGAGACGTTAGTTGTTTGTGCAACGTGGTATCGCACGAACACGCACATAAAGCCAGATTTCTATCTAAGGAAGTCACCTGAGGGACGGGCGAAAACACCGGTGATAATTAGATAATCGTTTCATCTGAGCCCTCTCGGTATCAATATTGCCGATAATCTGTCTGGAGGAGGCAATATTGAAAGGTAGCATCTGGACATCAAATTTCACAGATTTGTTTGTGAGTTGGCAGAAGCATTACGACATATTGAAAGAGGTCACGCGATGGACTTTTAAAATGTAATATTTTAAAACACGCGGGGGAGAATTAAATTAAACGTCCCTACACATATAGTCCAGAGCTTTCGATTGGATTGACTTGAGAGACGGGATACACAATGGTTCTCATTGGAAAATTCGTCGGAATCACAATTTGGGATTCGAACTTAGAATGAGAGATATAATGTAGCGAAATCGGGGACACAGATCAGACTGCATCGCTACGTCAAACTAGCAACTCCCAGAAGCCAGAGAGAGATGGATCGGACTAAGAATTCCAAAATTATAAGTGACAGATCAGAAATATTTGGGCAGCTTTGAAACAAAACAAGTAAACCCTCATTTTGGATACGAAGTCTGGATACCCATGGAATTAGATTCACCCGTCATAAGAGGATTACTAAAAGAGATAGTGTATATACTTTATGTGACCGCATGGCCAGAAAGGTGTAATTTTAGAATGAGTAATAGTTATCGATCTAGTCTACGGTGTATACTTGTGCTCATGTTGGCATTCTCACACGGAAGTGAGCGATCTAAACGAAACACCTTTGCCATCTGAAAGAAAGACAAACGTGTGAAAAGCAGAAGATGTAATGAGAGACGGCCCTTGGTCTTAGACATCTCGGCGCTGTCTGACACCAGAGGAAAACACCTTTTTGAGCACAAAACCGTAGAAAGTGCGACTCGGGCAACAGATATCGTGGGAATGTTACCATTAGTGGGCGGACCTTGAGTTGTGTCGATTAGGAAGATAATCTTTACTAAGATCTCATGTCATCCAAACTGAGCATAGGACTCCTGATTCGCTCCCTAGAGGGATGGGCGGAGCTTTGCCCGACAGTTTGACGTGGCTATCATGTGGTACAGGAGTAGATATGTAGATTTAAACTGAAACAGTGAGAGAGTCGAGTTAGAGTTGAAAAGAAGCCAGATCGTCTTCTTGTGCGGTATGCATCCTGGGTACACCAGTGAGGTAGAGGTTTTGATATCGCATATGTTGCGTCTGTGCTAAGAGAACTAACGACATAGAGGTATGCTTGCATATGAGTACATTTTTATAATATTTTAGATTTAGTAATATTAGACGTTTCAGGTTTAGAAGTTAATGCTTTTTAGCGTTTGTCTATCTATAGTTTGATAGAAGCTGATTGGCGATATGTGTTTTTAAGTGTAATTTCACGTATATCTCATCGCTATTTTCAACCGTGAGACTGTGTGTTAAATGTGTAAAGTACTAAGTGATTTTATTAGAGGAATTCTAGTGCCGCGATGCGCTGTATACAAGTGTGTACGTATTACCATTATTATTATTTGTGTAGTATTAAGTAATAGTTATATTGCATTCTTGTGAGCCGTAAGTGTGGTTAATTTTACACCAGTGATTTTTGTGAGAGAAAGATTAGCGTACCGTCTAGCTCCGTGAGTAGCCTACGCCTATTACGTTTAGTATAGAGCTGTAAGAATAGAGCATATATATATATATATATATATATATATATATATATATATATATATATATATATATATATATATATATATATATATATATATATATATATATATATATATATATATATATATATATTTATATCTATATTGTTATATATATTTAGAGCAGTTAGGCCTCTAAGCTACTGATCAAATGTGGTCATTTAGACCAGTGAGTTGTGTATAATATTTTATAATAGATAGAAGTGCTTCATTTAAGTTTTCTCTCGCGTGATGATATAGTTAGTATTTAGTATGAATATGAAGGCAGTATTGTTGACTTAAATATGTTTATTATTTGATTACACGTATACACAGACCTGCATGAACACACACACACACACACACACACATGGTTATTTAAGCGCATCTACTAGCATATTCTCACACATGTGTAACACCACACACAACATACACACACACATGGACATATAAGTGCATGTACTTGCATTTTTCACACATATGTATGTATTATTACGTAGATGATGTTTGTCCATTAGTACGATGCTAGTTTACTTTGTTTCATTTTATTTAAGAGAGTCCAGCAGTCTGTGCTGGGTTATATGGTGTTACGTAGAGAATACCTAAATAGCTAGGTTATATGGTGTTGCATAGGAATTACCTACAAAGTAAACTTGTGGACAACATTGTTTTCTGTATGATTCATATGCTACCTGATAGGGTTTCATTAATAAAAGTGGGACCCCTGTCATCAAGAGAGTTTTTCTGTGACTGCGGAACGTGTATGAAAGTAGGCCAGAGAGAGTGACGACAACATTACACACGAATTCTTCTTCTTCTTCACACATCGTCTTAACACTGTCACATTAATAAATAAGGAAATTGTATTTGAACGACTTGTCAAGTTTATAATTGTTAAGTGAAATCTGTTTCCTTGTTTTAATATCACAGTTAGTGGCATTTTATGACTGTCTCCACTCTACGAATTTTTCGAGATCAGATCATTCACAGCCGTAACTAAGTTGTGATACCAGTGGTTCTCTCATACACTGGGACTTCACCATTTTCCTGCAGAAATTATATTTCTGTATTGTCAGTACTATACTGATCCTATATACAATAAAAACCGCACGCTGCACTGGGGGCTTGTTCCTGGGATATTTTTATATTTCTTGAGCCATACTTAGTCTATTCATCTATCTACTAACTCTATCTTGTGCCACCTGTAGATAAAAGGACAATTTATTGAAAAAAAAAATCATAAATAGGATTCTTTTTTTTTCTTAGGAGGTGTACCATTTAGTACTCAGTAAATAGTTGATGCTCACAAAGTTGCACGGAAATTATTTGTTCAATTAAATTAATTAAGTTTAATTAAAATAATTTGGATATAGTACAATTACATCTCTAAGTAACATCTTTGCTGATCTAGTGAAGTTCAGAACTGCGATCATGCAGATGGGTAAGGAATTAGATTTGACAGGTGATGCTTTTATTCAGTATGTCACAACGGAAGTGGACAAACACAGGGATAGAGAGGAAAGGAAATTACAAGTAGAAGCTGAGAGAGAAGTCAAAAGACTGGAAGCTGAGAGAGAAGTCAAAAGACTGGAAACTGAGAGAGAAACCAAGAAATTAGAAGTGGAAGAAAGGAAATTAGCAGCTGAGGTTTCTTCTTCTTCTTCTTCCATCCTTAGCCATCGACCGACCAAGCAGTCTGTGGCCATTACGCCTTGCGGCGTCTTAGGGCAACAAGAAATTATCCGTTGTTCCGTTACGCCTAAAGGCGTTTATTGGTACAACAGAATATTAATTGTTGTTTCCGTAATCAATGTGACTAGCAAGCGGTTGATCAATCCGCTGTGCCCAAACTTGCCCTCGTGTGTACTCTCCTTCTGCCGCTATAAAACCACTACGTTGCCGAGACGTCAGTCCAGCCAAAATTTTCTCGGGACCGAAGGTCCGAGAAAAAGAGCAATCTGGTACAGGCACAGCACCCTTCGCTGCCTCTACTATGCTGGGAGGACCCGGCAACCGGGACCACACACAGCCTTGAGAGGACAAAGATCGCCTGAGGCGCGCAGCTGAGGTTGAAGCCAAGAAATTGGAGGCTGAAAATGATGCAAGAAAATTAAGGCTGCGGAAAGGAAATTACAACCAGAGAGAGTCCATCAGTTGAGATTAAAAGCTTGAATTTCATGCAACTGCTGGCAATAATGGTGGTAGCTCACCTCACTCTGATTGTAGCTCCAGCCAGAGCACCTCAAGTGGGGCCATGAATTGTCATCTAGACCCATTTGTTGAGAAAGAATACTCCTTTGAGTCGTACCTGGATAGATATGAGACTTTTCACTATGTATGGCTCAGAGAAAGAAAAGTGGAGTCTTAAAATATCTCAGGGATTGAGAGATGTGGCCAATGATGTGTATTTGAAGCTCTCAAGAGATGCCCAGGATGATTATAAAATCTTGAAACAGGCATTGCTTGTGAGATATGAAACGAACTCAGAATCTTATAGAAAGAAATTCCGAACAGCTAAACTTCTTCCAGGAGAAAACTATCACCTATTCTCTGCTAGACTGGAAATTTATTTGGCACAATGGAGTAGTTTAGGAGAGTGTCAGGATCTGAAAGAAATGATAATGATGGAGCAATTGAAAGAGTCCATGCCTCAAGAAATGAGGAAGATTCATATAAAACAAGAAGCAGAGAGATTAGAAGATATTGTAACTGTTGCTGAGAGATATAAAGCTGCTCAGGGAGAATTATTAGGAAATAAGAAGCAGGGTGAAAACTTCAAATCATCACAAAAATATACCAAATATGAACAAAAGGATCATACCACAAGGAACAAACAAAGATTTGACCAAAGGACTAAAACCCTCTACGATTGGATAAGACACCATACAGGAAGGAATGAAAGTGATGTAAAACTTGTCAAATGAGTAACAACAATACTGCGGACTGCAGAAGGAAGAATCCTCCTCATCATGCTGCATGTCTTACAACAGGGAAGCAGGGAAGGAAGGAATTGGCAGTAAGTCAGAAGGACCTCCGTCATCCCCATGTCTGTGAGGAAGTGACCTTGAATGGCACTCAAGTACTGTGTTTATATGACACAGGATTGGACTTTGATTCGGTTGTGTGCTCTTCTCTAGTGAGTCCTAACCAGAGAATCACAAAAACAGTGAAAATCTTAGGACCTATCAAGGGAGCAAGAACCATGACACTACCCATTGCCCGAATCAACATAAGATCTCGCTATGTGGAAGGAGAAATTAAAGCCGCAGTGATGGACGACCATTTTTACCCTTTGATTCTGGGATGTAGGTTTGTTTTCCTTGGAGAACCTATAAAACATGTAGTTATGGCAAGAGTCCAGACCAGGGAAAGCTCCAGGAAAATGGAGGAAAATCCTATCAATACTCACCAAGAAGAGATGAAAAAGGCTCAAACAGCAGATAGCACATTGAAGCCTTGTTTTGGCAAATTACCTAAAGCACAAAGCCCTCCAGAAAAAGGAGACTTTTACATGAAGAATGGCCTACTCTACAGAAAAGCTGGAACAGGACCTAAAGGGCATGGCCAGCTAGTAGTGCCAAAATCTTTCAGGGAAAGGTTATGACGCTAGGACATGCTATACCTTTCAGTGGGCATATGGGAATTTGGGCCACTGGACAAAGGATAGCCTGTCACTACTTTCGGCCAGGAATCACAGAGGATATAAAGAGATATGTAAGATACTGTCCAAAATACGAAACAGTAGCTCCTAAACATAGGACTGCAGCAGCAACACTGGTAGAAATGCCCATTATGGGAACACCTTTTGAACGTGTTGCAGTGGATATTGTTGGACCCCTCACTAGGACCAAGAAGAGAAATGCTTACATTTTAACCTTGGTTGATACTTGCTCTATGTGGGGAGAAGCAGTGGCCATGTCAGCTATAGATTCAAAGCATGTCGCTGAGGCCCTGTTAACAATATTCACCCGACTAGGTTTCCCACATCAGATATTGACTGACAATGGTTCTCAGTTTAAGGGAAAGCTAACACAAGAAGTATTCATGATATTTCAAGCCAGGCACTATCATAGTAGTCCCTACCATGCACAAGGGAACGGTCAAGTAAAGCGGTTCAATGGTACGCTAATTTCAATCCTTAAAAAGCTGGCAAGTGAAAAACCTTATACTTGGGATACATACTTATCCGCTGCACTATTTGCATATAGGGAAGTACCCCACAATTCATCTGGATTGGCTCCAGCTACATTGTTGTTTGGAAGACCAATAAAAGGTCCACCGGAAGCATTGCTGCAGACATGGGCTGATGAAAAGGCAGAGGAAACCGTGACTATCTCATACCAATACGTCAACGAGTTGACATCTCGATTGAAAACAGGTTGGAAACTGGCAAATGATAACTAAGACAGGCCAGGAGGAAGCATGCTGCTTACTACAACAAAAAAGCAAAGGATAGGGAACTGGAGGTGGGTGAGAAGGTGTTATTACTGTTGCCAAGGAGCAATAATAAATTGCAGATTGGATGGCAGGGACCCTATGTCATACTGGAAAAACTTTCCCGGACCAATTATAAGATTGACAAGAAAGGAAAGGAGAAGGTGTATCATGTCAATCTTCTTATAAAATACTATAACAGGGAATCATCAGAAGTTGCACATGTCATGACCCTAGCCATTGCAACAGAAATGCAAGGTGAACCACTTCACTCACAACTATAGAGGATTATGCTCATGTAAACATTAGTGAACATTTAACTCTGGAGCAGAAGAAGATGGTTCAGAAGGTGTTGGAAACCTATGCTGATGTGCTTACAGATAAGCCAGGTCGTTAGAGTACGACATGAAGGTTACTGACCCTACACTAGTATGCATGAGAACATACCCTATACCCTATGCGAAAGCCCAAGCACTAAGTGAGGAAGTGGACTACCTGTTGAAAGAGAAAATTATCTCAAAGTCAGACTCTCCTTATAACTTAAGTGTGGTGCTATTAAGAAAACTGAGTGGCAAACACAGGTTATGTATTGACTACTTCTTCTTCTTCCGTCCTTAGCCACCGACCGTCAAAGCAGTCAGTGGCCATTACGCCTAGTGGCGTCTTAGGGCAACAGCAGATAGGTTTTCTTTGCCATTATTTCCCATCACGCCTAATGGCGTCTTTAGGGCAACGGCAAATCAACCCATTTGCTGTTGTTTCCGTAATCGAAGTGACTGGCAAACGGGTGATCAGCCCGTTGTGTATGTATTGACTACAGGAAGCTTAATGCGATCACAGAATCTCAGGTGGACCCATTACCTGACACCAACCAGCCGTTCTCTACACCGAGTAAAGCTAGGTATTTATCGAAAGTAGATCTAAGCAAGGGATACTACCAAATACCAGTGAAACCAGAAGTTAGGAAAATGC
Source organism: Oreohelix idahoensis (assembly GCA_024509875.1). Lineage (NCBI taxonomy): Eukaryota > Metazoa > Mollusca > Gastropoda > Stylommatophora > Oreohelicidae > Oreohelix > Oreohelix idahoensis. The sequence goes on along the minus strand of JAMPIV010018340.1, from coordinate 673,000 downwards.
TGGCCTTTAGTACATCGGACAGACACTATGAGTTAAATGTACTACCCTTTGGGCTGAAAAATGCTCCAAGCATCTTTTTAAGAATGATGAGGAAATTGTTGGAACCTCTACAAAATCCCCATATCACTAACTTTATGGATGACATTCTTGTTGCTACAAACACATTTGAAGAGCATTTAGTAGCGCTCTCCATGTTATTTGACAGACTGAGAGAAAATGGATTGACTGCTTGTCCAACCAAAAGCTATATCGGTTGTAAGGAGTTGAAATTCCTAGGTCATACTGTTTCTACAGGTCATATGTCTCCTGACTCAAAGAATATAGAGAAGTTAAAGAAGGCACCCAGACCTCAAACGAAGAAAGATGTGAGATCATTTGTTTCATTATGTGGGTTCTATCAGAAATACATACCCCAGTTTAACTCTCTGTGTGCCTTATTAACTAACTTAACTAAGAAAGGACAGGCTGATAAAATCAAATGGAATGCTGATTGTGAAAAAGCTTACACAGAACTAAAAGCAAAACTCACCAGCAAACCAATCCTTACGCTACCCGATATCACACATGAATTTGTATTAAGGATGAACACTAACAGTATAGCTATTGGTGGAACTCTCTTGCAGCATTCAAAAGCCCAGCCGGAGGAACTTTTACCCGTCCCCTACGCCTCCAAGATGGAGGTGAAATTCTTTTCTCACCTTAGACGCCGAAAGAAAAACATCAGGAATGTGTATATTTCGATGGATAGTACCATGTTATGTTAAATTATAGAATAAAAGATACACCAGAGTATCTAGTGGTGTAGATATTTTCCTATAACTGACCTCGAAACCCTCGAATCGGTCGGTTGGATAGGAGGGTTGATCAGTGAGTTAACAATTCACTATCGTAAAACAAGCTATTGTTACCGAAACAGAACCAGGCTCGACAGTAAACATGACTCACTCTAATATCTTGGGGGCTAAGGAGATTTTTAAAATTGGATACTGGAATGTAAGAACTATGTATCAAGACGGAAAATTGGAAGAAGTAATTAAAGAAATTGATAATTATAAGTTGGACATATTGGGTGTCAGCGAGTGTAGATGGACGGGGAAGGGCATAAAATATATTTCAGAAGAAAAAAAGCAAATTATATACTCTGGTAGTAATGATAATCGTCACACAGAGGGAGTAGCCATCTTAATGACACAGAAAGCAGCAGCATCGCTTATCAGCTGGGTACCTATCAATGAGAGGCTAATATTAGCTAGATTTCAGACACGATTTTTCAAGCTCTCAATTGTACAATGTTATGCACCAACTAACGACGCTCTTGATACCACAAAAGATGACTTCTATGAAGCACTTCTAAGTACCATCAACACAATACCCAAGCATGACATAATAGCAGTCATGGGCGATTTTAACGCCAAAGTAGGTGACAACAACGATGGAGTACAAAGATATCTCGGTACTCATGGCATAGGCTGTATGAATCAAAATGGCGAAAGACTTCTAGAACTTTGTGAAATATCAAACCTCGTTGTGGCAGACACCATCTTTCCACATAAGAATATCCACAAGATAACATGGAATTCACCTGATGGCAGAACTAAAAACCAGATAGATCACTTCTGCATAAGCGCAAAATTTCGCTCATCAGTTCAAGACGTCAGAGCATACAGAGGTGCAGAGATCGGAAGCGATCATAACCTCTGCATAGCTAAACTGAGAATTAAACTGAAGAAGTTATACCAACAGAATAAAAATAGAAGAATAGATGTACACAGACTGCAATCAAATGATATAAAGGAGGAATATAATGTCAAAATGAACAACTATTTCGATGCTTTAGGCAAAATTGACAACGATATCACCACCAAGACAATCGATACTAAATGGGAACAACTGAGAACAGCAATGACAGAAGCAGCAGTAGCGACCACCAGATACCTAGTACATAAAAAGAAAAAATGGATGAGAGAAGATACTTGGGATAAAATACAAGAAAGGAAAACAGCAAAACTTAAACTACTAGCGGCAAGTACACATAATGCAGTTGAATCTTGCAAACTAACTTATAACTTGTTAAATAAAGAAGTGAAGACAAAAACTCGAAGAGATAAAAGACATTTCATCAATGAACTGGCCGTAGAAGCTGAAAATGCTGCAAGAACTGGTAATAGTAGGTGCCTTTATAAAATTACAAAACAACTATGTCACCAGCCTACTGCTATGGAAACACCTGTTAAAGGTAAATTAGGGAATTCAATACCAACAGAAAAAGAACAAATTAAGAGATGGGCTGAGCACTTCGTGGAGGTGCTAAACAGACCACTACCAACAGTAACACCTGATTTTAATAATGAAACACCCACAACCACCTTGCCAATAACTTGCGATGAATTTACGCTGGACGAGATCAAACAAGCTGTTAAAAGATTAAAAAATTTTAAAGCTGCTGGAGTTGACGAAATTTCAGGGGAAATGATTAAAGCAGTTAATGACAACAACCTCTTGAGAATTTTAGATATTATAAATGAAGTATGGAGAGAAGAACAACCACCACAACAATGGAAAGACAGTATTATTGTAAAGTTACCGAAGAAAGGTGATCTATCAGACTGTAATAACTGGCGTGGTATATCTCTATTATCAGTACCTGGAAAATTATTATGTTGCATGATGTTAGAAAGACTTAAATTGCATGCTGACGAAAAGATCAGAGAAGAACAAGCGGGTTTCAGGCCGAAACGATCATGTATTGATCAAATATTCACACTAAGAACAATTATAGAAGAATCAGTGGAAAGGCAATCGCCACTTATTATCACCTTCGTCGATTTTCAAAAAGCCTTTGATAGTCTACACCGCCCATCATTGTGGAAGATACTTACAATCTATGGTTTTCCAACAAAATATGTGAATATAATCAAAGCGCTATATGACAATGCAAGATGTTGTGTTAGAACAAATAAAGGGAATACAGAATGGTTTACAGTAGAAACAGGGGTGAAACAATGCTGTATTATGTCACCACTACTTTTTGGAATAGCTATTGATTGGGTTATGAGAAACTATACCCACAATGAACAATTAGGTATAAAATGGACAAATGGAAAATTCCTGGGGTACCTGGATTTCGCAGATGATGTAGCATTCTTAAGTTCAACACCAAGACAATCCCAAGAAGCAGTAAATAATTTGTGTCATCTCTCGGTTAAAATAGGTCTCCAAATAAATGCCTCTAAAACTAAAGCTATGAACTTTTCTAACGAGACCTTTGATATCATCTTGAACGGGGAAAAACTACAGAAAGTTGAAAGTTTCAATTATTTAGGCAGTAAAATGACTCAGGATGGTGACACAACAAGAGAAATCCATACTAGAATTGCTTTGGCAGCTAGCGCCTTCAATAGATTATCTAACATTTGGAAATTACGATCATTAAATATACATACCAAGCTTCGTCTGTTTAATTCAAATGTTATCTCAGTGTTAACATACGGCTGTGAGAGTTGGAAAATAACAAAATCATTGGAGAACAAGCTGAATACATTCGAGAACAAATGTCTTAGAAAACTCATGAACATCAGTTGGAAAGAATTCAAGACTAATCGACAAATAAGAGAAGACTCTAGGCAGAAATATGTCTCCGTTTATATAAGGAAAAGACGATGGTCATATATCGGTCATGTCCTACGAATGCAAAACAACAGAATACCACTACAGGCGCTCACTTGGGTTCCTGAGGGTAAGAGGAAAAAAGGAAGACCAAAAGAAACACTCACAAGAACAATAATAAGAGAAGGAAGAACGTTGGGCCTAAATAATGTGCAAGAGCTAAGAGGAGTGGCGTCACAACGAACAACCTGGAGAGCACTGGTTTCTGCCTTATGCGCCGTGTTTGGTGCTTAAAGAATTTATTATTACTACGCCAGTAGGAAGCTGAATTCAGCTGAGTTGAATTACTCGACGATAGAGAAAGAATGTTTGGCTCTAATTTGGTCCATCGACAAATTTTCACCACACCTGTATGGGAAACACTTCATTGTCCAAAGCGATCACCAGCCTTTAACACTCTTGGCTGCATCTAGAAAGTTAAATTCGAGATTGTTAAGGTGGAGTCTACTTCTGACGCCTTATTCCTTTACAGTAAATTACATTCCGGGAAGATAAAATGTAGGAGCTGATTTTTAAAGTCGACACCCTATTACTCTGGAAGGACAGACGAGAAATGATTAACTACAGCAGGTGTTTACACATAAGCTATGACAGGTACAGCTAGGAAAGGATGGGGCTATGTCGAAAAGTTGTTTGTAAAACCGCTGCTTAGTTAAATACACTATGTTCGCGGCTCAGGTATGCCAACAAGAAAATCGATATACAAATATGCACAGCCAATCCGCGCTCAAGGAGTCACGCAAGACGGTCGCAGACACTGACAGAATAAATTAAGCACAGTCACGGATTCACGCAAGATGGCGGCAGACAGAATAAATTATGCATAAAACAATGTTGGTTCGGAACTCTGAAAAAACGAAAAGTACTAAAACGCAACTAACCAATCAGGGCTGTCCGTGCATTCGAAAAAGACGAAAACGCTGCGAACCAATCAAAGGGGTTTCTTACGCAGTCGCATCTACCTGCGTCTACCTATATATATGTGTGCGTTTTATTCAAATATACACACAAACACGAAGACCAGCCAGAACGATAGACTAGCGAAGAGAAAGCTGCCAAGACTGATTCCTGCCAACCTGCATGCCGGGCAGACTTGCTTCACTAAGTCGAGTCAAAATCTGGCATGTATTAATCTTAGAGGGTATGTAAACTTATACTATAAATAATTGTGAAACTAATATCACTTTTAGGAGTTTGATTTTAAAATAACTGTATCATGTATAATGATTGTATTTTATAGTATCATGTATAATGATTGTATTTCCTGGTATGACTGTTGAAGAAGGAACCACCTGAAAATAACTTACACCTGTATATAATTAATATCACTTTAGGATTTTAGTTTTACTATGACTGTATCATGTATGTATCTACTGTACAAATTAACAGGGAAGAGGCAACTCCTCTAATGAGTAAGGAAGTACATAATGACGAGTGTTCCTTAAATTCTGTTGAAAGGGAGCATTCTGAGAAAGACCACATAAAAACTAGTAGGAGAAGCCTAAAAATAGGAACATGGAATGTTAGAACTCTAAACGGAGAAGGAAAGCTTGACAATCTTATATTAGAGGCATCAGACATGAAACTCGATATACTGGGAGTTGCAAAGGCAAGACTTTTGGATACAGGCTACATAATAAGAGAAAAGTACACGCTTATACACTCAGGAGGAGAAAAACATGAAAGAGGGGTAGGAATGTTGATAAAGAAGGAGTTAGAAAAATACGTATGTGGATACTGGACACACAATGACAGAATGATGTTACTAAAGATGAGAGCAAAGCCATTCGACATATCAATCTTACAAACTTATGCACCAACTAAAGATCACAGCGAGGAAGAAATAGAAGAATACTATGAAGAGCTACAACAGACACTTAAACCAGTCAAATCTACAGATGTGTTGATAGTAATGGGTGATATGAATGCAAAAGTAGGAAAAGGAAAATACAAGAAAATAGTAGGACAGTATGGATTAGGGACAAGAAATGATAGAGGAGACAGACTTATCCAGTTCTGTGAAGAAAACCAGCTGGTCATATGTAACACCTTTTTTGAACACCACCCAAGGAAATTATACACATGGAAAAGCCCAGGAGATGTAACACGAAATCAAATCGACTATATCATGATAAAACATAGATTTAAGAACAGTGTCACAAGTGCAAAGACACATCCTGGCGCCGACATAAATTCAGATCACAATCCAGTCGTCATCAAAGTAAATATAAAGCTGAAAAGAGCAGGAAACAGAAGACAGCAGGAACCCCAGATAGAAATATCAGCGCTGAAACAACCAGATATAAAACAGAAATATTTAATCGATGTCAAAAATAAATATCAACAGTTATTGACAGAAAGCATTGAGCAGTATAGAAGAGAAAACCCAGAAGAAAAAGCAACCGCAAAATGGGAATGCTTAAAAACAAGCATACAATCAGCAAATGCAAATTTACCTAAAAAGGAGTCTAAGAAAAATCAAATTTGGATGACAGATGACATCTTGAATAAAATGGCAGAAAGAAAGAAAGCAAAAAACACTCCAGAATATAAAACAATAGACAATGACATACGTACTATGTGTAGAGAAGCAAAAGAACGGTGGATAGCAACAAAATGCAAGGAAATAGAAGACTTGGAAGCAAAGCACATGACAAGAGATATGCATGAAGAAATAAAGAAATTATCAAATCGGTCGCGGTTTGCACAAGGAGGAAGCTGTATCAAGAACAAAAATGGTGTAATATTACTTGATGAGAAAGACATATCAAACAGATGGGCAGAATACGTAAAAGAACTATTCGAGGACAACAGAGGTAAAAAACCATCACCAGATTCTAATGAAGGCCCAAACATTCTCAGATCAGAAGTAGAGAATGCCATTCATATGATACAAAAAGAAAAATCAGCAGGCATGGATAATATAAAAATTGAAATGATAGAAGCTCTGGAGAGCTTTGGTATAGATACAATCACAGAAATATGCAACGATATATACAATACAGGATATATACCACACGACATGAAGACATCAGTTTTCATAACATTGCCCAAAAAACCAAATGCAACAGAATGTTCAGACTTCAGAACAATCAGCCTGATGAGTCATGCAATCAAGATACTGCTCAAAATCATACAGGAAAGAATAAAAAGTAAAGTAGACAGCGAAATCCAAGAAGAACAGTTTGGTTTTAGACGGAACAGTGGAACAAGAATCCAGGAAAAAACGGATAGACTTAATAAATTTAGCCAGCAGGTGGGCTTGAACATCAATTTAAAGAAGTCTGAGGTCATGACGCTCAATGTGAGCAACCCTGAGCCCATATCAGTAAGGAATCAGCAATTGGTACAGACAGATACCTTCACATACCTAGGAAGCATAGTAACACCAGACGCTGGGGCAGGCAAAGACATCAACATCAGAATGAATAAGGCAAGAACAGCCTTCTTTAGCCTAAATAACATCTGGAAGTCCTCCCAATACAGCACAAGCACAAAATTAAGATTATACCAGAGTTGCGTGCTTTCTGTGCTTCTCTATGGTGCGGAATGCTGGAGAGTCACAGAGAAGGAAATGTCAAAATTGTCCTCTTTTCACACAACATGCCTAAGAAAAATTCACCGCATCTTTTGGCCGAATACCATCACCAACCAAGATCTGCTTGCTCGTAGCAAGCAAGAGGACATGCACACCATCATAGCTGGCAGACGCTGGAGCTGGGTTGGTCATGTCCTCAGAAGAGACCCCGATGCCATCACAAGAACAGCTATGCTATGGACCCCTGAAGGAAAGCGAAAGAGAGGCCGACCAAAAACAACTTGGCGGAGGACTGTGGAGGCTGAGATGCAAAGAATTAACCAGAGTTGGGGCACTGTACGAAGGATGGCCACCGACCGTGCAAAGTGGAATCAATTTGTTGTTGCCCTACAAGACGCCACTAGGCGTGATGGCCACTGACTGCTTTGACGGTCGGTGGTTAAGGATCGAAGAAGAAGAGTGGAACAAGAGAGGCAATATTTTGCCTAAGAATATTAGCAGAAAAATATACAGAGGTCCAAAAAAGTATGTATATGTGCTTCATTGACTATAAGAAGGCTTTTGACAGAGTCCATCACGAGAAAATAATTGAATGCCTCGAAGACATAGGTATTGATGGAAAAGATATAAGAATACTCAGTAACCTTTATTGGGAGCAAACTGCCACAATAAGATCGGGAAGGAATTATTCACCATACATAGACATAAAAAGAGGTGTCAGACAAGGTTGTGTGCTGTCCCCCTGCCTATTTAATTTATACACCGAAAAAGTTTCAAACAGATACAGGAAATACCAGGACTGAACATCAGTGGAAGGTCAATAAACAACCTTAGATATGCAGATGATACCGTGTTGTTAGCTGAAAGCGAACAGGAGTTACAAGAACTAGTGAAGCAAGTGAACAGTATAAGTCATGAATATGGACTGGACATTAATATTGAGAAAACAAAAACTATGATAATTAGCAAAACAGACAATAAACCCACATTAAAGATAAGCGTAAATGGGAAAATCCTGGAACAAGTCAAGAGCTACGTATATCTTGGTCATATAATAACAGAAGATGGCAGATGTGAAACAGAAATCAAGAAGAGAATAGGAATGGCCAAAGCTACATTTTTCCTTTAAGGCGATCTTTGTCCTCTCAAGGCTGTGTGTGGTCCCGGTTGCCGGGTCCTCCCAGCGCAGTAGAAGCAGTGAGTGGGAACTGTGCCTGTGCCAGACTGCCCTTTTTCGAGGACCTTCGGTCCCGAAGGGATTTTGGCTGGACGGGCGTCTGGGAGGCATGGCGAAATGGTTTTATAGCGACAGGAGTAGAGTACACATGAGGGCAAGTTCGGGGCACAGCGGATTGATCTACCGCTTGCTTGTCACATTGATCACAGAAACAACAATTAAAAGTCTGTTGTACCAATATACGCCGTTAGGTGTGACGGAACAACGGACGATTTCTTGTTGCCCTAATGACGCCGCAAGGTGTTATGGCCGAAGACTGATTAGTCGGTCGGCGGTCAAAGGAATAATAATAATAATAATAAAGCTACATTCAACAACATGAAACATATACTGACATCCAAACAGTTATCTCACAAATTAAAACTGAGAATCATTAAGTGTTATATATATTCTGCATTTCTGTGTGGTGCAGAAACATGGACGATGAATAAACATTTGGAAGAAAGAATTGAGGCTCTTGAAATATGGATATATAGAAGAATGGGGCGTATCTCATGGAAAGAGATGAAAACAAATAAGGAGGTCCTAGAAAATCTAGGTATGAAAAGAGAACTAATGAGGGAGGTCAAAGTTCGACAGCTAAAATACTTTGGCCACATAAAAAGGCATAACACCTTGCAGAAGACCATAACAGAAGGGAGAGTTGAAGGCAAACGTGCAAGGGGAAGACAACGCTATAAGTGGGAAGATAACATCAAGAGATGGACAGGAAAGAGTCTATCAGAGTGCACCACCAAGACAAGAGACAGAAGATGTTGGAGATCCATTACAGCCAACCTTCGTTGTGGAGATGGCAGCTGATGATGATGATCATGTATAATGATTATATTTTATGAATCAGATATAATGATTGTATTTCCTGGTATGATTGCTGAAGAAAAAAACCAACTGAATATAACCTAGCAGTCCTTGTTAGAACTCATATAACTCCAACCTCAATATGACCTAACGGTCCTTGTTAGGACTCATATAACTACAACAGTATTGTTAGGATATATTTTACCAGCCAGTATAGCACTTATCAGAGATGGCCTGGTATATTGTAGGTGGAAGGAAACGGTTGCATCATACTTAGGTGTACAAATTATTGGATGTATTCATGTATTAAATAATTAGAAAGAATGTTTTGCAAGTAGACACATGTCTTGTCTCGCTATTGCTTAATCATACTGAGCCATGTTGTCATTCATCCTACATGCAGACACCTGAGTCACGATCATCTCATATACACTAGAGATAGGTGGGCTTGATGACAGAAATTAGCCCCTATTTATCCTTGTTACAGGTTTATTCGTGTCATAAAACCTGAGGTCATATGTTCAGGTCAATCCTGCTGCCTGGAACTTCGCAGGAGCATAGTGGTTGTATCGGAGCTATATCCTTAGTCCCACTCAGTCTTCGGTGGGCTAAAGGAACGATCATCAGCGAGTGTTGTGTGCATCAATTAAGAAGGACAGAACTGTTTTAAGAGATGAGTACACATTAGTACCACTACCGTCGGCAAGTGTGAGCTATTAACTGTCCATGAAGAAAAAGTTATTTAGCGCAGTCAGAGACAAGATTAACAGCACAGCTGATATAATTTTCCTGCATTGATTAACAGCACAGCTGATATAATTTTTCTATAATTGATTAACAGCACAGCTGATATAATTTTTTTCCTATAATTGGAACAAGGACTTGTTGTAATATATATAAATATATAAATCATCTGTAAACTTACAAATCCATTGCATTCCATCTTCCACCCTTCAGCACAAGAGTAGATAGTGTATATACTTAATAAATAAGGAAATTGTGTTTGAACGACATGTCAAGTTTATAATTGTTAAGTGAAATCTGTTTCCTTGTTTTAATATCACAGTTAGTTACCCAGCGCGGTGGCATTTTATGACTGTCTCCACTCTACGAATATTTCGAGATCAGATCATTCACAGCCGTAACTAAGTTGTGATACCAGTGGTTCTCTCATACACTGGGACTTCACCATTTTCCCGCAGAAATTATATTTATGTATTGTCAGTACTATACTGATCCTATATACAATAAAAACCTCACGCTACATCCAGACCCCCGAACACATTCTCCAAAACTGCCCAAGCCATGATGACCCACGACTTCTGACCTGGGCAAGAGGTGCTGAGCTCGAGCAGAAGCTATGGGGCTGCCGCGCTGACATGGATAAGAATGTGGACTTTGTCCTGGCGACAGGACTACAGATTTAGAATGACTTCAAACTAACTGAACGCAGTAGAAGAAGTGACATTTTATTAAGTGTAAACAACATTGTGCATATTGTGTATATATATTTTTTCATCATTTCACATTCTAAGAAAGAAGAAAAGAGATCAAATATAAATAAATTGATTATAAATTGTAACTTTGGACTTCGTCAATTTCATATGGTTACAGTTTGAATTTTTTTATTTGAATTACATTGTTTTAAAGCATAGGGTAGTCGTAACGAGAGGAGAAGCTAGACTCTTGATCTATTTATTACCATCTGGACAAGGGCTCATTACTCTCTGACTAACCTGTGCTATCCATACACCAGTGCTCATTTCTGGGACTGGAGTATTCTGTATAGTACAGTATTTCTTCGCTGGAACTATCTTTTATTATCGCCTCTAAACTACAGTCACTATCTAGTCACACGGTGGGCACCTTCACTCTAGTCACACTGTGGGCGCCGTACAATCTTGTTACAACACGAAACATGCCCTTAAATGTGCTGGTACAAATATATGCTCGTGTGTTCACGCACACGAAACATACCATTAAATATGCTGGTACAAATACATGCTCGTGTATTCACGCACAGGAAACATACCATTAAATGTGCTGGTACACATATATGCTCGTGTGTTCACTTACACGAAATATGCCCTTACTTGTGCTGGTACAAATATATCCTCGTGTGTTCACGCACACGAAACATGCCCTTAAATGTGCTAGTACTAATATGTCGCCGTGTGCAGAGCACAGTTTTTTTTTTGTTTAAACATTATTAATATTAAGAATAATGAAATGAGTACATAGACGGAAACTTATGTATATCAGTTAGTGGTCATGTTAAATAAAAGTATAAACGACGTGACGGTACAAAGTGCAGACTTTTAGAAGTCAATGTATGATGGCGAATGAGCAGTCAGTACGTAGTGACCGACAATAGTTCACGTTAGCAGTGATTCTCAAAATATAGTAAAGGTAATACAGAAACTCCTTCAAAAAGCGAATGATCACTAACTAAAATAGACTGAGAACCATTCCAAAGAACTCAAATCATAAACTAGTATAGTCAGCTGAATTTAATAAAATAATATATCTTTCAACACGTACAGAATGGCGTGACAATTGGTCACCATAAAATGTAAAACAAAAGCAGTAAGCTAATTGTAGAGCATGGAGACAGAGAGCGACAGGGCAAGCAGACGGGGGTCTGACGGTGCTGTAGAACACATAGATAGGGATAGAAAATACTTGAGTGACTTTTTTAGACTATAAGTGTGGAAAATTTTATCAATAAAAATTTCCACAAGAAAGAAATCTCTGCAAGAGACCTCGTCGCCCAGCACCTCACCCACTACATACTCTGTGCACGATTTCATTAGATCTTCTTCTTCTTTGATCCTTAGCCGCCGACCATCAAAGCAGTCAGTGGCCATCATGCCTGGTGGCGTCTTGTAGGGCAGCAACAAATTGATTCCACTTTGCTCGGTCGGTGGCCATCCTTCGTACAGGGCCCCAACTCTGGTTCATTCTTTGCAACTCAGCCTCCACAGTCCTCCGCCAAGTTGTTTTTGGTCGGCCTCTCTTTCGTTTTCCTTCAGGGATCCATAGCATAGCTGTTCTTGTGATGGCATCGAGGTCTCTTCTGAGGACATGACCAACCCAACTCCAGCGTCTGCCAGCTATGATGGTGTGCATCTCCTCTTGCTTGCTCCGAGTAAGCAGATCTTGGTTGGTGATGTTATTCGGCCAAAAGATTCGGAGAATTTTTCTTAGGCAGGTTGTTTGATAAGAGGACAATTTCGACATTTTCTTCTCTGTTACTCTCCAGCATTCCGCACCACAGAGAAGCACAGAAAGCACACAGCTCTGATATAATCTTAATTTTGTGCTTGTGCTGTTGTAACCGGTAATATTAAGTTAACTATTCTAAAATGTTTGAGAGCTAGACTGCTATCTTGCTTCTTGTTAACATAGTATTACTGCCTTACACACGATCTTGTAATAAAAGTGAGAGGACACTCCCTAGTTTCAACAGCAACAATGAGTTAGGACATTGGGATAGCCTGAATAGAAGAAGATCAAGAATAGGGGTCAGGAATTTTGTGGGAGAAATTAGAAAAGGGAAGTCCATAGAAATAAATAACGTCAACATAGCAAACCGACAGAAGTGCCAGATAAGAACACAGAATGGTTGTAAAATGAAGGTAGAACCGCTAGGAGTGTGGAGAAAGATAAAAGGATCTTGCCAGCAAAATGCCATGACAAAGGACGAAGGTAATAAGAATAGACCATGGAAAAGTCAGGTTAGGACAACAGTCCAGAAGCAGGAAAACATACAGAGAGACAGGGTCAGTGTTGGTACACAAACAGAAACAACTACGAGTATCGGCACACAAACAGTAGTGGTACCACAACATAGGGATAACAGCAAGATAAAGAATAAGAAGGATGAAATATAGATTATTCCTAGTGAAGATGGTGGACCCACATCAGCGTGGGAACATATTGTTACGAGAGCACAAGTACATACGGAACCTAGGACAACATCTACTCGGTTCACCCCAAACCCTTAAAACTTAGACGAACAAAGAGAACAAGAAATAGCAGATACACCAGAAGAAGGTAGAAGACTGTTACGACAGAATACACAAGAAAACACGCAGTATGATATTATTTTGGAAGATTCGACAGGAATAAGGAAGCAATGGAATAATGTTCAAGCAGAAATAGACGTACCGTACAAACATACGAGAGCGGCAGGACAAAGGAGCAGAATACAAGAGCAGCAGCTCTTGCAACAACAGGAGCAATAGAGAGAGACGAAACAATAAAGTGCTGAAGTCAAACTCAGAACATAGAGGATACATCAGACAAAGATTCAGATACGCATGATTAAGTGGTTAAATTAACTATACGTGATCTAACTGACTGCCTACTGTCGGGTAGTGAAACGAACTATACGATAATACAACATTCTCTCTCAAATATTTGCACATCCGCTGGTCGGCCACACGATCTTGCATCCTGGAAGATACGCAGGAAGAGATGGAGGAGGATAATAAACGAGGGATGAAGAGACGGTAAACGTCATCAGACGATTCGTCGGATTATAGAAGGTGCCTAGCAAAGTTGAGACATTTAGAACAAGTGGGAGTGAGACTTAGGAGGAAGAATAAGGCAAGAAATAGTTGCGCAGCGGACAATAAGGAAGATATAGAGGCACTTGGCAAATATTTTGACAGAAAATTTGAAGAACTGAAAAAGGAGAAAAGTATTTATAGAGAAGTACAAGAGGAACAAAGCAGAATGACCAAGGGAAAGGGTCAACGGAGAATTGACAGTGTAGACCATGGAAGGTCGGGTAAGTACAAAGAGGAAGAAAGAAATAGTGACATAACAAAAGTAGAAGAGTTAACTGCACTTTGCGCAGATTTAGAGAGGAAGTTGGAAGAGTTAGAAAAGAAGAAGAACAAAGAGAAAGAAGTGAAGAGACACGAAGCGAGTAGAAGTACATATCAAAGCGAATACAGATCTGAGAGTAGAGATACTATGTAGGCAAATAGAAGTGACAAAAGAAGTAGAGATACGGATCGAAGGGATTTCCGATCCAAGAGCCGAGATAGGCTGACAAATAGAAGTTGAGAAGAAGAGAGAATTAAGAAAAATACGGTACGACGGGAGTACCGATCCAAGAGCCGGGTAGGCTATAAAGGAGGAGAGAAATTAGAGTAATAGTAGGAGGGATACTAGGAGTATAAGTAGAAGTCGAGGTAGTGACAAATTAAAGAGTACAGAACCTGAGAGGAACCTAGGGAGTACGGGAAGTGAAGAAATAGAGGATAGAGAAAAACCGAGGCAAACGGTTGATGGACAAGTAAGAGGTAGGGAGGTTGAAAGAAACTCAAGAGACACGAGAAGTGGAGAGGTAGAGACGAAGCAAAGTGTTGACGAAGTCAGAAGAGTAGAGGAGCCCAGACAGGCGGGCGGCGAAGTACAAAATAAGAGAGAAAGAAAGGATGAAACAAACATAATAAACGCGGATAAACAGATAGCATTGGATATGCTAAAGTTGATGAATAGATTAACGCAAGAGGAGGCTATGAGAGGAGATGCATAGCATTTGTTATACAGAACAAGTTGGCGGCGGTAGCTGAGTCTTGAGGAGACTTAAGTATAATCGGTCTGTACCGAGCACACATGTACCGATAGGGTACTGCAGTAGAGGAGGAGATGAGTAAAGGAGAGGTAAGAGAAGGTAGATTAGAGGCCATAGGATTGGCGGACTTATAGTTGAGAAGCCGTAGAGCAGGACGGCATGGAATATGGAGAAATATAGAAGTAGAGATTTTGAGAAGCCGTAGAGCAGGGCTTCAGAAACATGGAGAAATATGAAGAAATATGGAGGTAAAGATTTTGAGAAGCCGTAGAGGAGGACGGCAGATATATTGGGAATAAAGGAGATAAATGGCAAGGGAGATATTGAGAAGCCGTTGAGGAGGACGGCAGTGGCAGGGATAAATATTTGGAGATAAACAGAGAGTTGTAAGTGAGGAATTGGAGAGCACAGTTCCAGGGAGGGAACGAGAGGTAGAGGATATGAAGGTGAGAAGGAGAGAAGTAGAAAATTTGCAGCGGTAGTCTAGTTGTGTGAAAACTAGATGCAATCGTTCTACACTGGACATAAGTGACAGTTGAGTAGGTCCAACGATGGACTACGGCAGTGGAACGAATAGGAGGGAAAGGAAAAAACTATAAATATTAACGCAGGGAGGCGTAGACGAGGAGAAAAATGGAGAAGTCACAGGGAAGGACGAGAACGAATTATGAGGTATAGGGAGAAACTATAGAGAATATAGTAGTAGATGAGGGAAATAGAGAAATGACGACGGCTGAGACAAAGGAGGGACTACAAGTGATAGTTCATGAGGGAACGCGTAACTGAGTTGAAGAGAATACAGAGTTTTCGGCGGTTGCCGGAATCGTGCGAGGACGTTGTGAAAAGCGAGGCTTCTCCATAGATATGAAGTTATAGGAAATGGAGCGTTCCAGAAGGACAAGGAGAAATAATAAGGAGCTATTGAGGAAACAGGGAGATAGATGAAAGAGCACTTACGTTGCGGAAACAGTACTTACATTTTTATATGGTTATGGGTTTTAAACCATAAGGAAGATGGCAAGGAAATATAGAGGACATATGTCAAATAGGAAAAGCCATAGATGAGACGGCATGGATAATTGAAGAGGAGATAGGTGAACGTTCCGGAGAGAACGAATAGGAGGAAAAGGAAGCCATAGTGGTAATGCCTGAATTATAAGAGGATGACGTAAATGAAAGACTACGGAGAAGAGAAAACCTATGTGTAGGTAGGGAAAAAGTTTATAAAATTACAAGGATAGAAATAAACAGAATAAAGAGAAATGGTAAGGAAATAAAACTTACACCGAATACAAGAGGGAACTAACGAACGAACGAACGAACTTTATTTTCAAAGGGTTGAGAATTGGGCACACAGGCCCGTCTAACATTCTGCCCTTCCTTCCGCTCACCTTTCATACTGAATTCATTTATTCTCATATGCATTTTACATATCAATTTCAAGGAATTCGACGTTGTAAAGTAAAATAATAATATAGCACTCAACTTACTTACTTACTTAGTCGTTCCCCTTCTACCGTGAGGTGTAGCACACTCAAATTAACATTAATTACTTATAAGCATGACAAAACATATGTTGAAAAGTACAAACATCGTCATTAGAACCTACAGTTGATGTTATAAGAAAAGATAATCCGATTAGGGGGGCATGTAATCAGAATTCAGAAAGTATTCAAAAAGTCTATGATTGTATGAATAGGGACTGATGTTGTTTCTTAGGTTATGTGGAAGACAATTCCAAAGATGAGCAGCAGAGTACGCTAAGCTTTTCTTGAATAAGTCAAGCCTAGGCTTGGGCACTTGCAATCTGTTAAAGCGTTGATTGCGTCTTTCATTGTAATTGAACTTTGGCCACAGATATGCTGGAGCATTGTGTGACAGGATTTTGTGAACAAATTTAGCTTTGTTAAACAGAAGGCGCTTTCTTAAGGGCAGTATTTGGAGATTTTTATAGAAATCTACACACTGAGTTAGGCAGTTGTCAGAGACTAGACGCACTGCACGATTTTTGTAGTGAACGGAGTCTCTTTGTGTTCGACATTGAGCAACCATCCCAGATTGTGGAGCAATAGTCAAGGTTTGCTTGTATGTGAGATATATAGAACAATTTTCGTGCACCTTCATATAGGAAATGTTTGATTTTAGCTAACTGGTAAACTTTCTGTGCCATTTGCTTGGTCAGTGCATGTACATGTGAGTTCCAATTTAGATGCTGGTCAACGATTATACCTAGAGTTTTATGTTCATTAACGTTTTCAATTAGTGAGGTACCAATGTAGATCTGAAGTGTTGTTTTCTCTGAATTTTGTATTTTTTTGTCTAGTTGATATTAACATGCATTTTGTTTTAATGATATTTATTAGCATGCGATTACCGTTGCTCCACTTAATCAGATTATCTGTATCCTTTTGAAACGATAGTTCGAGTGTTTTACAACTTTTATCACTCTTGTAAATAGTACAGTCGTCCGCAAACAGATCACAGGATGAGTGCTTGATGTGAAGTGGAAGGTCATTAATGTATATGGTAAAAAGTAGAGGACAAAGTACAGAACCCTGAGGAACGCCTATGTTTATTACTGCTGGGCTAGAATAGGAGTTATTGTAAGAAACTACCGTACATGTTTTCTGTCTGACAGGAATGATGTAATTATTGTCATCAGTTGAAAGTTTACTTTTGATGTTTCTAGTTTTCTAATTAAAATAGCGTGATCTATCATCTTCTTCTTCTTTGATCCTTAGCCGCCGACCGTCAAAGCAGTCAGTGGCCATCACGCCTAGTGGCGTCTTGTAGGGCAACAACAAAATGATTCCACTTTGCTCGGTCGGTGGCCATCCTTCGTACAGTGCCCCAACTCTGGTTCATTCTTTGCATCTCATCCTCCACAGTCCTCCGCCAGGTTGTTTTTAGTCGGCCTCTCTTTCGTTTTCCTTCAGGGGTCCAAAGCATAGCTGTTCTTGTGATGGCATCGGGGTCTCTTCTGAGGACATGGCCAACTCAGCTCCAGCGTCTGCCAGCTATGATGGTGTGCATGTCCTCTTGCTTTCTCCGAGTAAGCAGATCTTGGTTGGTGATGGTATTCGGCCAAAAGATTCGGTGAATTTTTCTTAGGTATGTTGTGTGAAAAGAGGACAATTTCGAAATTTCCTTCTCTGTAACTCTCCAGCATTCCGCACCATAGAGAAGCACAGAAAACACACAGCTCTGATATAATCTTAATTTTGTGCTTGTGCTGTATTGAGAGGACTTCCAGATGTTGTTTAGGCTAAAAAAGGCTGTTCTTGCCTTATTCATTCTGATGTTGATGTCTTTGCCTGCCCCGCCGTCTGGTGTTACTATGCATCCTAGGTATGTGAAGGTGTCTGTCTGTACCAGTTGCTGATTCCTTACTGATATGGGCTTAGGGTTGCTCACATTGAGCGTCATGACCTCTGACTTCTTTAAAATGATGTTCAAGCCCACCTGCTGGCTAAACTTATTAAGTCTATCCGTTTTTTCCTGGATGAGTTGATGTGAATGTGCTAGCAGTGCAATGTCATCTGCATATTCCAGATCTTCCAATGTAGAAAATTTAGTCCATCTTATTCCTCTTGGACTGCCCTCTGTTGTCTGTCGCATCACCCAGTCTATGACTGTTAAAAATAGAGTGGTTGATAAGGGGCATCCCTGTCGTATTCCTGTCTTCACCTCAAAGGCTAGGTTGCTCTGCCCTACGCTACACGTAAAGTTGGCATAGAGGCTTTTTATGATTGACACTATGCAATTTGGAATTCCATAAGCCCTCGGTATTTTCCATAAACTGTCCTTATGTCAAAAGCCTTTTCAAAATAAACGAAATTAAATTTCATTAAATAGGAGAGGTAATTCATGTTTATAAGTTATTGGTCGTAACTGCTCACTTAGAATACTGAACAAGAAATTGATCTTAAGAGAAACGTCTTCTGCAAAATAGCCTACAATAAGTTCGCAAACATCAAAAAGTACAACCTCCACGTCAGACTAAGGATAACAATTACACATCAGGTTAGAAGGAGAAGGAAAACTACTGTAAATGTATTTGACTGAGTCCTACAACAGTAGGAACAAAACTCATCGTAACTAGTAAATTGAAGCAGCCATCGATTAGAGACTAAGACAGGACAGTTCTTTCATTTTGAGAAGCTATTAAATTATGTGGATATGAAACGTTTTTGTAAATCAGAAGACACAGTCAGAGATTTGTGAAAAGAACTTTTATCATCAATAAACATGCCTTAAAATGTTTTCCTGGATTTATTTCAACACAGTTCCTGTATATTCTGTGGTGACTTTTAATGCTACATGTCGTCTACGCTTCAGTTGTTATCAGTCGTAACGGTAGATGTGCCTGTGATGTCGAGATGTTTATCTTGGTGATTTGTGATGTTAAACAGTCGTCCTTATGCTTGTGTATCTGATATAAAGACTTTTATTACCTGCCAATAAAGAAAAGGTACACGACCACAAAAACTAACTCAGTAGAAACAGCTGGAGAATTAGAGACCAGGGCTTAACAAAGAAAAGACATAAATGCCAAAGAATAAAACTGTCAATCAAAGAATAAATTCTTCTCCAACATCACGTGCCAAGAAAAACGCCAATCAACATCAACATGTAGCAGTATTCTCATCCGGAAGAACGAACCTGCTGGGTTGTCGCAAATTCACACAACGCTAGAGATTCCACTATACCAGTGTTTCTCAACGGGGGCGGTACCGCCCCCTAGGGGGCGTTTTCAAGATGTCTGGGGGCGTTCTGATGAGTCGCAACGATTGGGGGTCGCTGCTTCCATTCAAGGGTGCGTTGTGTACATTTTTACAAGAATCAATATGAAACAATTACAAAAGATATTCCCCTTCGCATAGCTTGTAACACGATAGTTTTTATTTGCCTTGCATCCCATAGAGTGTTTCAAGGATTCCAAACTCAAAATTTTAGTACCTGGGATGTTACCATTGTCAAGAGACAGTAGGCAGAGATTTATGTCCCTTCAACACTCGAAACATTCATTAGCCTCTCGACACACCCAAGCTAACCTTCTCTCTCCACTCTCGACACATATTTTCTTCTGGAAACACATTTTTGTTGGAAAAAAAAAAATTCCTTTTTCCAATGTCATTGCTTGTGCGACAGACGGAGCACCAGCTATGGTTGGTCGTCATCGTGGGTTTCAGGCCTCCTTAAAAAATGTGGCACTAGGTGTTTTAACAATTCATTGTGTTATTCATCGACAACATTTAGTCGCCAAGCATCTTAGTGACAGACTCCACAAAATCATTGAACTGTTTTATCAGTGTTATTAACAAAATTAAGGCGCATTCGTTGAACGATATATTATTTTGTAAACTTTGTTGTGATAATGGTGAAGAATAAGGAACGTCTTCTCCTACACACGGAAGTACGATGGCTGTCCAAAGGTAACTGTTTAAAAAGATTATGGGCATTATTTGATTCTGTTGGAGAGTTTTTGGATTCAATCAAAGAAGAGTTTAGCATCGAAAGAGAAGTATTGCGAAACGATGTGGCCTATATTTCAGATATATTTGAAAAGTTAAATGAGGTTCTTCTTAAGCTACAAGGAAATGAGATCAGTCTGATTAAAGTGAAAGGAATTATCACGGGGTTCATCAACAAATTGACATTAGGCCTATTTAAAAATAATCTTAGTCGCCGAGAACTTTCTCATTTTCCATGTTTGCTACAGTTAGGTGGGGACAGGCTTAAAGATTCCGATGTATAGGTTTATTGCAGTCATTTGGACGCTATTAAAAATGATATGAGCATAAGATTTAAGGACTTGCAAGAACTAATAATACCGGACTGGGTGATTAATCCGTTTGAATCAGACGTGGAACAAGTTAGTCAACATTTACAAGAAGAATTAATTGAGCTACAAAATGACTTCGAGGCAAAAGCACGATTCAGTCACTTACATTACGAACAATTTTGGATACGGCAGAGGCTTGCGTATCCCGTTCTTTGGCGTGAAACTAAATTGCTAAGTAAAGCATTCCCAACGTCGTATTTGGTGGAGAAGGGGTTCAGTACTGTAGTGTTGCTACTACAAAAGCAACGAAACCGACAGCAGATTTGTAACAGGAGATTTGAGACTTCTTTTAACAAACTTGGAATCAAATATTACAAAACTGGCTGAGTCACACCAAGCGCAAGGATCTCATTAAGCTTCATTAGTAAGTGAATTTTTATATAATTATATCATTATTATCAACTAATAATTTTTTCATGTTTAAAGTGGTTACATAAGGAGAGGCTTAAATAGTCAGATTTGAAGATATATATGCAGTCATTTAGGCGCTATTAAAATGATATGATTATGATAGTTATAGAGTTGTAAGAACTAATTTTATGTCATTTGCTCCGCCAATTTGTAATTTAATGATAATGAACCTGTGGTGTATATAATTCCGTACTTAAACAGATATTTAATATAAATATGCTTTTATACAGTTGGGCGACCGCAGCTGAGGTTCAAAGATGTGTGCAAGAGAGATGTGAGGGCACTGGACATGGATCCAGCAACATGGGAGGATGAAGCTGCCGATCGCACCAAGTGGCGATGCTATTTACGGCGCCACCTCAGATTGGGCGAAAAGAAGCTCACACAACAGGCGGAAGAGAGGAGAAAACGTCGAAAAATTTCATCAGGAAAATAAGCAGCTGAGGGCTGTCACCTCAAGGCGCATTCCCATAGTCAGTTATGACTGAAGGGGCTATTATTATTACGCTTTTATAAATGTGCTGTCTTTTTTTATTTTTTTATGTTTTAAATAATGTTTTGCCTCGTTTTGGCGAGGCGCGTCCCGTTCAACCTAGTCGGTTATATTAGGGCGCATGTCTCTTTTTCTTTATATTATAAGAAAAGATAACTCATTAACTGCATTGCTTTTTTAAAAGTACAGTATGGTGGAATATATGTGTTTGTGTGTGTGTTTGTGTATACACGATAAAGAGCAAGGGGGTGTTAAAAGGGTGGGGGGCTTTTTAAAATATTAGTTGTCAAAAGGGGGCGTTGCTACTATCAGGGTTGAGAAACACTGCACTATACGATCAAAATGTGCCCCACCATTAAATGACAATTCAATACGCAACGCTAGAAACAAACATTACAAACAGTTCGAATGACTTTGAACATCGAACAATTGCCAAAATCAACAGAGTAAACAAATCAACAAACACATCTACAACCAAATAACTGGTTGCGCTGCCACAAATTAATGCATGCGCACTTATTTACAGTTTCAGGAGGGCCACAGAAAATATAATATTTCCTTTTTCGCGGAATTATCATTTATTTTTTCGCAATATCAGTTTTTTTTTTTTTTTTTAGTTTACTAGATTTCGCCGCCCCAAAGCTGTTGCTGCCCTAGGAGACCACCTAGTTCGCCCAGTGATTACACCGACCATGCTTATAGCACTGGCTGTTCTTCGGTAAGATCGTCATTATCTCTGTGGATAAACTAAACAAGGGTTAACTGCCGGTTTCCGCTTGTTATGACTTCGCGGCGAGAGATTCAGAACCGGCACCCCCTCTTTCGTGACTATAATATTGTAATCAGTACCGACGTGGGCTGGTGTGTCAATTTTATATTAGAATGATAATGTGTTTATTTTTATAATACATTATAAACGTGAAATAATGCGTGTTTGATAAGGACGATTCAAACGGATGTTGATTTTCTCGTGACACCGCTGTGAGATATAAAAGAGAGAGATTTGTCGCTGCTGATTTTAATCATATGACACCGGTACGTCAACATCGGGTCGTTGATGTTTATTTTTATCGTTTACATCTTCAGTAACCACGTGACTGTGGTTTTTGTGGTACAGTATTCTGTGGGAACATTGACTTTTGGATAAACCCTGTGTGAGCATTATTGCTAGAAGGAAAAAAAAAACGATTATACTGAGTAGGAAGTACGGATAGAAATCTCTGGTGTGGAGGGCGACACAGCTGGAGGGTTTCTGATCATCTTCTTGCCGTGTAAGTATTAAGAATTATGAATGTTCCAGGGACTCTCATGACAATGTGGTTGAGGTTTTGGCGAGGTAGGGAGAATACGGGAAAACTCGTGTTGAGTGACCGTCATTAGAGGCCTTAGAATTGCGACGCTGTTTTTATCACTGGCTGCTATTTGAATGAAGGTAGACGTATAATGTTCTTCTTACCAACTTCCTGGTTATTTATTTTTTCACTCTGTCACCTGCTGTGAAGTTAGCAGCTTTTTTATAGTAATGACACGTGTTTAAAAAGTGGACTCTTATTTGACCATGTCTTGTTCAATTTAAGTTGCATTATGGCGCAGTACTGAATGATTCAGATTTCTGTAGGCCTAAGGTATTTGTATTTTATGCTTAAACTTTTCCTGTTAGCTGACGTTTCATGTGTCCTTGTCATTTATTAAAAGGGCTGATATGAAATTCTCAGGCCCCTCCCCCATTTTCATCCATCCTGTCTCTTACTCTTAAATTCTCATTCTCGCCAAAAGTTTGTGCATTGCGTCATTAAATTATACGTATTTCTTTTCTTATTTCATGCATGGAGGAACTAGTACACTTGGATGCCCTAAATGCATCAATTAATAACAATAGTATATAGAAACCGGTGGTACTACCATGGGAACTCAAGAAACCAGATACAGACTACCACCTGGCAGGCATAATTAATAAAACAACTAATATGGCTACTTTCAAAAACAAAGCCAGGAAATATATTCAACAAATATCAAAGGACAGTGTAATAGTGTACACAGATGGATCCACAGGAGATAACAAATTGGGGGTAGGAATTTATGTTCCCATGTGGCAAATAGTGAAAGGATACAGTATAACAGATAATACATCTGTTTTCGCGGAAGAGATGGTTACAATTCTGAAAGCTCTGGAAAATATTCTCTAGCAACCCTTCTCATAAATTGACAGTATTAACAGACTCACTTTCTGCTATTCAAGCTATAAGAAACTTACGAGAATGCAGGAGACTTGATATAGCAGAAGAGATATTACTGGCAAATACTTACCTATGCTCCAGAGAATGTTCTGTTCTAATAGCTTGGATACTGATGCGTGATGCCATATGATGATGGATGGCATCCGCATGTCTGGTTTTGTGTAGTGTGTAGATGTGTTCAGTCAAAACAATGTTCATGCAACAATAACAGGGCAATCCACATAGGACGTCAGTAAACTCACGACGTATAAAGTCAATGAGTCTTGAAACAGCCGTTGACGTTTTTCTTCATTATTTATTGTGGACGCCACAGTGACAAAATGGTTACGCAAATGTGTAGGCACATCAAACAGTCATTATCACAGCAACATTCAATACAGCAATAAACGGTAGACAGCATTACAATGATGAGTCAGATGCATGTTATATTTCAAAGTGCTGTAAATGTAGTCAGGTGAACAACTCCATCCTTTTCTATAACAGCCAGGAGATAACCAGATGTATGAGATCAGTTCACTCTCCTTAGTTTGACTTCAGCAAGACAGACACGTCTGCCGAAGTATAAATAATGTCCTCAAGAAT
The DNA here is from genome assembly GCA_024509875.1 of Oreohelix idahoensis. NCBI lineage: Eukaryota > Metazoa > Mollusca > Gastropoda > Stylommatophora > Oreohelicidae > Oreohelix > Oreohelix idahoensis. The sequence continues at coordinate 648,603 of JAMPIV010018340.1, read as the reverse complement.
ATCCTCTAGATAATAAAGGTTTTCTAAACCTAGTTCATTTAACAAAGTAGCAAGTAATGGTCCTTGGTACATGCATCAACCGATGCAGTACAATGCAGCGACATGTGAGCTGGGAAAAAAAACATCTCGTGACGACGACTTTCGGAGACAGGCTATGAATCGAAATCGCTCACGACCCAAAATCGATAGAGTTAATGAAAGAGTCAATTTACCTTGCTTTCATGAAATACACAGAAATATCACGCCTCCCGACATGTGGGAAAACACTAGAGGTATTATCTCGACTAAACGAAATATCCATTAAGAGGACTACACATCCCTGACAGAACAAAAAATAGCGGAGATCCCCTCTTCAACGAGGCATCTCTTTCGCCATTCCAAATCGCTCACTCCCACTAGTGGTGGGCGGAAACCGATCGACCAAACAACAAGACAAGTCATGCGCAGTCCAGCGCAAAAATGACCACAGCTCAAAAGTTAACTGCATTCGATACCAACGCGAGAAGACAAATGCTTACCGAGAAAAGTGACTATAAATTCCAAGCAGTTGTTGCCCTTGCGTTATAAAACAGACACTGAAATAAAACGATGTTGCGAGAATTTATCACGCAACAGATACCTTCACACGTTGGCAAAGAAGGACATGAAAAGCAGATAAAGAAGCTAAGAAAAGTAGAAATAATAGAAACCAAATAAATGTGGGGATGAGCAAAACAGAGATCGAAAGCTTAATTAAAAGAATAATAACTGAGGAATGGACAGAAGAGTGGGATGGAAGCTTGAAGGGCAGACTGTCGTGAGTCTGTAGGTTTTAGAAGTATTTGTCGAGTCCGACAATTTGAGTGAAATCGACAATGTGAGTGAACTGTCAGAATTATAGAGAAAACACAGAAAATGTGTGAACATAGCTGTCGTGAAACGAGTGTGTGTAACCTCACTACTTTGTTAAATCATTATGTCGGGATACAAATTTGCCCCAGCCAATCAACGCACAGTTGCTGAGCCGGAATAAATTACAAGAAGTTACGCCAGGAAAAAAAAAAAAAAAAACAACTTAAGCCCTGTTTTTTCGGATGTGGGTCGTGGCTATCTTGTTCGCGCAAGATGGCGGAAGAAAACTGAATAAAATTAGGCTGTACTAGCATAAGACGAAACTGCAGGCAACCAATCAGCTTGCTCCGCCAGGAACCAACCAAACGCTTTCCTTTACCAGTAGAAGTTATTTTACCTGCCTATATAATCGGGCGAGATTTATGCTAAAACACGCAACACCGAACACGAAGCCAGAGACGACCGACTGAAGAGAGGAGCTGTCAGCTTTGATTTATAGCTTACATGAGAGCATTGACCTGCAGCCTGCTTCGCTAAGTCGAGTCAAAATCTGGCCTGTTTAAATCTTGGAGGGTAAATATAATTTACTATAAACTGGTAGGAAAATAGGTTTTAATATGAACGTATCAGGTTACTGATTGTATCTTGGGGAATTAGGTATAATGATTGTATTTCCTAATATGATTGAATAGACGAAGACTAATAGGACTCATACTTCAATCTATTGTCTCCTATAACTTCAGTCTATTGTCTCGGATAACTCCAAATTGAAATATAACCAAAACAGTCCTTGTTAGGACTCAACCTATTGTCTCCTATAACTTCAATCTATTTTCTCAGACCAACTGCAATATAACCAAAACAGTCCTTTTTAGGACTCAATCTATTGTCTCCTATATACTTCAGTCTATTATCTCAGATAAAACCAACTGAAATATAACCAAAACAGTCCTTGTTAGGACTCAATCTATTGTCTCATCTAACTCCAATCTATTGTCCCATATAACTCCAACCTGATATAACCAAACAGTCCTCGTCGCATATACTCCTATCATAAGAACATAACACTATTGTTAGGATATATGTTACCAGCTAGTATAGCACTTGTCAGAGAGGGCCTGATATATTATAGGGGGAATGGTTGTATCACACCTAGGTGTACATATTATTGAATGTATTCATGTATTGAATTTATGTTATGGGATGTATTCATGTATTGAATGTATTCATGTATTGAATTTATATTATTGAATGTATTCATGCATTGAATTTATATTATTGAATGTATCCATGTATTAATTTGTCAGAAAGAATGTTTTGCAAGTAGACACCTGTCTTGTCTCGCTATTGCTAAATCATACTGAGCTATGTTGTCATTCATCCTACATGCAGACACCTGAGACACGCTCATATCATATACACTAGAAATAGGTGGGCTTGAGAACAGAAATAAGCCCCTATTTTTACTTGTTACAGGTTTTATTCGTGTCATAAAACCTGAGGTCGTATGTTCGAGTCAATCCAGCTGCCTGGAACTTCGCAGGAGCATAGAGATTGTACAGAAGCTACATCTTTAGTCCCCCTCAGTCTTGGGTGGGCTAAAGTAACGAGCCTCAGCAGGAGTTGTGTGACCCAAACTAAGGAGAACATAACGTTTTAAGAGATGAGTACACAGTAGTACCATTTCTTTCGGCATTGTGAGCAAAAGCTAGTGTCAGTGACGAGAAAGTGAATTAGCGTAGCAAGAGACAATAATAAAATTATAGCTGATAAATTATACGTAATTAACAGCACAGCTGATACATGTACTATAAGTGAATAACAGCACAACTGATATAATTTTTGTTCCTATAATTGGAAATATAAATATAAATATTTGTAAATCATATGTAAACTTACAAATTCATTACGTTCCATTTTTCAACATTCACCCTTCAGCACAAGAGTAGATAGTGTATATACTAAATAAATAATAAGGAAATTGTATTTGAAGACTTGTCAATTTTATCATTGTTAAGTAAAATCTGTTTCCTTGTCTTAATATCACAGTTAGTTACACAGCGGAGGTGGCAAGTTATGTCGGTCTCCTCTCTACTAATTTTTCGAGATCAGAACATTCACAGTCGTAACTAATTTGTGATACCAGTAGTTCTCTCAGACACTGGGACTTCACCATTTTCTGCAGAAATTCTATTTCTGTAATTGTCAGTACTATACTGACCCTAGAGTCAAATAAAACCTCACGCCACAATAGGGAGAACATAAGACAGCCTGGAAGAAGATCTATTGAAGATATCTCTCTTTCCAAACCCACAACTCACTTATATAGTCTTAAGTATCATCCGCTCTCTCTTCTTTCTCAAAGACAGATACCGAAATAGTAAGAGCTTAAATATGTATGGATGAAAGTCTTGAACAGCGCATTAGCAAACGAGTAAAATTTATTTAAATTCTTGAAGGTGGTAAAGTTAGGAGAGTTAAATATCTCAGCACAACAAACATAGGCAATGCATCAAATCACAACAAGTTAACAATTACAAAAACATCAAGGAACCAAAAACAAACTAATCGGCCCCGACTCGGAAAGTAAACCCAGAGATAAATCCTTCGGCTGTATGTGTATGATATAACTCTAACACAGTGTCTTTAAGTCTTTATCCAAACAGGAGGAGTGTAATAAATCTACTGGGGAAAATCAAACGCTATCATTGCGTCGTCTTCACAAAAGAACTAACACGATAGGCTGTAGGTTTAGCTCTGTCTTCCGCTAACCGCTAGTACTCGCGGGGTTTTGAATGACCAGAAGTATACTAGGCGAGGTCAACTTAGGACAACTGTCCGCTGCGCTATTCTCCTGGCGCGTTGAATTAAGCCTACGTACTTGATGCGACATCCGGTTGGGTTTGATTTGAGACCTTGGGTTTGGGACTGCGCCTCAGTGTAAGGAGGTAGTAAGATAATTTCAATTTAGCTGGCATCGCTGTGTAAGATGAGGTATTGATTGCCACTAAAGCTCTGACTTGTACTAAATAGGCGAGTAGGAAACACTACTGCTCAATACGACGTCTGATTGCTGTTGCTGGTTATACACTGCATGAGCTAAATTCCCGTTAGAGGGGTAAGTGAAGAGGGTTGTAATTTCAGGTACTCTGTGACATTCGTGTCGTTAGTTGCTTACTGGAACCGTGAGGTTGAGGAGAATGTTACATTCCTCGACTGGGATCCTGCCGTAAGAGTGGGGTACCCTGGAACTAAGACCAAACAAACAGCCATTACCTCAAGCAAAAATAAAATCACAGCAATGTTATAATAAACTGTTATGCCCCACTATGGTATTTGTATTATTAATATTGCTAGGTAAATCTTGGTGCTGTCTTTATCCACATGAGTTGTCCTCCTGTTAATCCCACCCTATCAATTATCAGCATTCACTTGCATAGGCTAATATATCTTGTACATACATATACATCTCAGCATGTGTGCTGACAGAAAAAAATATACTCGAAGTCCTCTTCCAACTCAACTTAAGAGATGTCCAACCATGTAGTTCCCGTTGAGTGGATATGTGATTCATGTTACATCATTAGTGAATTTACAGAAAATATAAGCACTAGATACATTACATAATAAAATTGTATGCGCCTCTTGGGGTCGATACACAAAAGGGAAAAAGTAATAACCCCCCAAACTGGAATACATGAAAATGCAATGTTTATGCTATTATAATACATGGTGACTTAACTTAGGAAAGAATTCTTTTACTGTCTGGTGGTTAACTTTCTAGACTGCCGTGAAAGCTCTAGCTGTGTCTAACTACACAATAGGCATATCCTAATTCCACACCAAATCACGAGAAGTTTCTCTCACAAAATAAAGAATGGCTACCTCCTACAATTCAGTCGTAATAGCGAATACACGTCACTGGTCAGGTTTATGCGAATAAGTTACACTACTGAAATTCCCCAAAAGTAAGGTCATCTTAGCTTACCATTTAACCCATTGTAAGCTATGAACAAGACTATGGGGTTCTTCGCCAATTAAGAATCTGTTAAGTTTACCATTTAACCAATTGTAAACACTAACACTGGGAGACACCTAACAGATTAAGCAACTGTTAACTTAAGCTGTAGACGACGCTACATTATCACTGAATAAATTTACCGAGGAGTAGTCACTGAAAATAATTCAAGTCACACTGCTGTCAGATATATATATATATATATATATATATATATATATATATATATATATATATATATATATATATATATATATATATATATATATATATATATATATATATATATATATATATATATATATATATATATATATATATATAACTGATAGCAGTGACGCTAAACATGCATTATATTACAAATGTCCACTCACCCGGAGATACTAATAGTTAGGTGACACAAGTTGCATCTTATGCCAACAATCGCATGTGTCTCATTTGACCATCTACCGGCTCAGGTTAATGAAAGAGTAAACCTACACAATTTATAGTCTAATAGGGGACGCTGACCCAGCCATCTGCGTGGGCACGCGTTCGGGCCGCTCTGCGTATAGCGTAACCCAGAGTAATATAAACATTATTTTAGAATCTACATCAAAAGACGAAGAGACACGAAAGTTCCCTGAATTATACATAATGTTATCTACCGCTAACCAACAGTCGGCAATCTACGGTCGGCTCAAAGGCTCAGATCGGATGCTGAGTTTCTCTCCCCTGAACGAAGAAGTACATAGTTACCCAGCTATCAAAGGGTTGGCCGCGCTGGGCTGTTCAACTGAAAAAACCTAAGTAAGACAGCGGCTCACGTCTCAAAGAAATCGTTTACTCGGCCAGTGGTCAAAACACTGTTACGAGCGAAGAACGTTCCCCTAGTCTGGCATACTCCAGGGGCATCTTATGTAATATTATCGTAAGCTGCCGATCGCTGAGCCACTAAGGACCGAGCGATGAATTTATAATGAGGGCCAGGAACGAAAATCAACAACCAGACACGCCTTGGGGTGGGGGTCTGAGCGGGGAATAAAAGGAATACGGTCGAGATAGAAGAATTAAAAAAAAACCAAAGTTCATATAGCCGGCAAAAACAGACAAATTAGAAGAGTAAGGCAAATGGGACGGATTGGAAAATTCCAATTATCTGTGGTTTTGTGACATAGACATGCATATAAATTGTTCAAGGCTCCAACAAGAACATGTCAGGTATCTAGAGAACTAAAAATTCCTAGCAATAAGAAGCTTTTTAGACTGCAACTAGGAATGGGCTATTTTATAATAGAAGAACCTTACTGTGCAGAGTGTCTAGAAAGAAATAATACAGAGCATTTCCTATTAAATCTAGGAAGCATGAACAACGGAGAAAATATATTTACAGGCATGCAATTCATCCATAACTGTGGAACAGGTGTTGAGAATAGATAGACTTAGAGAACTGCACAATATAGCAAAACAGTTTAAAACTTACTTACTTACTTACTTAGTCGTTCCCCTTCTACCGTGAGGTGTAGAGGTTTGGAAGAGAGAGCGCCAGACTATTATATCGGCTGTCTTCCTCCTGGCCTGGTTCCATTCTAGTCCTCGGTCCTTCAAAGATTGTCTAATGTTGTCCTCCCAGCGGACTCTGGGTCGTCCTCGGGGTCTGGATCCTTGGCTCTTTGTTTCCCATGCTTGTCGTGGTAGCCGATCTTCTCCCATTCTGCAGACATGGCCAAACCATCTTAGTTGGGACTGTTCTACTTGGGTCTGTATGGGGTGGCATTTTAGGCCTTGACGTATCGTCTGGTTGCGTACCATGTCTCTTCTTGTTACTTCAACCACCTTCCTCAGATACCGCATTTCTGAGGTTTGGATCTGGCTTTTATGGGTTGTAGTCATTGCCCATGACTCGCATCCATATGTCAAGACTGGGACATAGGTGGAGCGGTATACAGCCATCTTCGTTTTCTTACCAACCTCTCTTAAAACAAGAACTAAAATTAACGTATAAGGATGAGTGACTTCCTTTTAGTTTTTTATTAGTTTTTTTTTTTAATTCATTAGTTTTTTATTTGTATTGTTTGTTTGTTTCTTAGTTTTGATTTACCATATTTGGACTGAGTGGGGAGGGGGGGGGGGGGGGGGGGGGCGGAAGATACTATATTTGGATATTTGAAATCTTTCTTGAATTAGTACACCATATGTCCTAATTATAAATCTTCAAGGGTTGAACGGGATACTTAACAAAACTTTTTTTTCTTATCTCTCTTTTCACTTCTGTATCTAATATCAGTGGCGTAACTACCGTCTTGTTAGACCGGGCACGTTCTGGGGCCCCGGGCATCGAAGAGGCCTCGAAAAGTAATGGTCAGAAGGGGCCCTCCCCTTTACATAAATCTTTTAATTTCCTTTGCTCGTGCGTTGAACGTAACGTTTCTCAATCCCATATTAGAAAAATCTTCTTCCTACTTTCAAAGGTTCAGTTCTTACCTCTTTCAGCTTCTAGCGAACCCCATGACACCTTGCCCTACATTCTCTTAATTGCTCCTTCCAAAAGTTATTACCCGGCAACTGACCTTTCAGATGTAGTCTCTGGCTGGCCATTTAAAGGCCCTTAAAATTTGATAGACGATATTTTTTTCTGTGCTGTTTTGGGTATGGACACTGCTTTGTCCAAAATTTAGAGCCCTGCTCTGTCAAACAATGGTCATGTTTTGGTCTCGCTGTGATCTGACACGTGCGCATAGATTCATGTCGTAGATTTTTTGATAGGAAATTAAGACTTTGGTTGGTCCCTTCTGAATAGATAGAATCAGTGATAGCTGCAGTGAGAGTTAATACAGAAATAGATCTTTCCACGAGTGCAGTGGTAGCGAATCAATAGAACGGTCCCCTGGGAAAAGACAAGATTCTTCTCTCTCTCTCTCTCTCTCTCTCTCTCTCTCTCTCTCTCTCTCTCTCTCTCTCTCTCTCTCTCTCTCTCAGGCCTATCTTCTACGACACTTATGTAAGAGTCGGACAGACTATTGACAACATATGCTAATATGTAATGAACATACCACTCACGTGCACACACACCAGTGACAACAGGTAGACACACAGACGTGGGAAGACTATCAAAATGATTACATATATATATTCTGAACGAGCTGACCAACACGCTGCTTTTAGTTTCAAAGGGAAGTTTTTATTTATCAGCTAAAAATTTCCTCACAACACATAAAATTCATCAAGAAAAGAAAATAAACATATACACGTGGTCAAAACAATAATCAATGAAATTGCTACAAGAAAATGATAGACCCCAATATGATCTCATCCCCTCAAGGTAAGCCCACAGTCCCGTTATGAGTAAAGTGAAAGCCAGGAGATTCAATGATACATATGAGTTTGTCTGATAATTTTTCTTTCTTTCCTCGTAAACAAATATGAACCGACTTAGATGTAGTAGGTTTTAACCTGAGGGAAGTCAAAAAAATATTCTTGCATTGACAACAAGTTTCATAAATGGAATTACAAACATGGGTGAAATTCACATACCTCACACCGTCTACTTTCACTCGGTTCTTTCATCAGGGCCCTGTACTAATTACATACGTGATGTAGCTTGCCGTCTGGCGCAACCTTGGTAACATTCACACCCTTTGTCTGTTCTGTTCTGTCGTTCACTGAAGCGGATCCCAGCTCTACAGAGTGGTTTGCTGGTTTTGTTTTTTTCTCAGAAATTTCTCCGGGGAGCATCAGCTTCAGGCGTCAGCTATTTCAGACTAAAGTTAGTGTATCTTGACTCACGAAGTAAGAATTAGGGTTAAGCGAGCACACAATGTCAGAACACGAGGTTTCCCTAAATTAGGAAAATGACCGGTGGACAGCTTCTCTCAACAGATAATCAGGGTTCACCACACATTTGGTCAAAAAAGATGTCGGAAAGTTTAATGCTATGAATAATGTTACTTGCCACAAGGGCTGTACTTTAGAATATCGTTTCTGGAAGGACTAATTCAGGCACACTGGGCCCGTTATTTCAGTTCACGTTAAAGTTCTTGAAAAGCTTACGACCAAGTCTTTAAGGGAAAAGTTTTTTTTTTTAGTCTTCACAGGATAGGTTCATCAGTACGTAACGCTGGTATAGTTAGGTTACCACAGAAATCTCTGTATAAAGAAACATATATATGAAATATTTATACATCCTATGTTTAAGGGTATACTTATATTTTAACTGCGATCGTAAACCTTAACTTATCATTTAACACCTCCCGTGAAATAAGTTATAGTCATAAATTAATCATCATGAATTAGAGATATATATAAATATATTCTCGTCACGACTCATGAGACATCTAGTCTAGCAGTTATAAGTTAGTTTGAAAATTATGTTCTCGTCTGATTATTTAGCAGTTAAATTAAATTTAGTAATAGCCGACTGAATTTAAGCTGGAAATATAATTTATCCTGCTTTCCACTGAGACACGTCACTAGAAATTAATACAGACTTATAAATTATTCGCTCTGCACCAGATCTACCTAGAGAAATAAATAGCGATTTAGCACTTATAAACACTTCACAAAATACTAGATATACTAGATAATAATATATGATACCTCAAACACTGAATTCCTAAGAACTAAACCACTTCGATCAAACTAAAGGCCATCTCTTTTAACAGAGATTTTTAGAAATCGAACGAGGCTTGTTCTAGTCTTGACTGCGAAGTTACTGAGTGATAATGAAATCTAGCTCATACTAGTATATATGAAAACCAAGACAAAGAGATGAACGTTTATTTCGCAAAAACGAAATAATCTCCCCTTTCTCATAACAACTACGTAACTAGAAGAGGCTGTCGTAAACTGCCACTTTCTGCGTGTCAGTTGCGAAATCTCAGACAACCTGTCTCCAATGCAGGGCAGTTTTCACACTACAGCTGACCATGGCCCACAGTGAGCGCCGTGTCAGTTTGGGATTTTTCAGACAAATGTCTGAATACTGACCGGTGCAGATGTAAAGTATCACACCTCACCGGGACTTATGCCGAGAAGAAGCTCGCGCGCTCGGTGAGAATGTAGACGATTGTCTACGTCCTATGTTCAGCGAACCGACTTATCACGCCTTCTGACGCCCTGCAGCCCTGACATCTACGTAATATCGTCCTAGCGCGATTCTCAGTGTTGAGAAAGAAACAGGTAAAGTTTAAAAATACTGAAGAAAATATTTTTCGCAACCGAGTGATGCGAAAAATACAGGAAAAACAAGTATGGAAAGAATATAAATGAAAGGATTAGGGTGAGAGAATAGGAAGAAGATGTAGGTAATTTAATGACATAAAGACCTACGTGACAATTCACAGGACACGAATTTCAATGATAGAAAACTCTGTACAGAGCGATGTAACAGGAGGCAATCTGATCATCAAGATGATGCTTACTACCAGCTCCACAGAAGAGAACAAGTGGTAATCTTCAGACTCCGTACTGGCCACAACAGATTGAGATACCATCTATTCAACATGCTAAAGATAGGAACTACCAATCAGTGTAACTGTGGCACTGATAAAATGACTGCTGAACATCTGCTTCAAAGTTGCCCCTTATATGTAGTACAGAGAAAGTGCATATGGCCGACGCCAGCTCCTTTCGTGGAAAAGCTTTACGGGGATTCAAATATCCTCAAACTGACTACTGCTTTCTTTGAGAACATTCAAGTGGACGTCTGAGAGTGTACGAAGAAGAAGAAGATCATCAAGGGAACGTTTGAAAGCTCAAAGTCTAAGAAAAAACTTGTAGGGAGTTATCAATACATTTGCTGAATCAAAAATAAGACGATGAAATTTGAGGTAAGTGCCTACGTTCTGGTAAGTTTAAAGTTTACGATTTTACAAAACACATAGGCTATGTAGAATCGTTATTAATATCCAGTAAAAGTGAGAAATAAATACAGTATTGAAATTTTTCAAAGTTATTAATTATTTTATTTTAGAAATTAATATTATATTATATTAGAATTAAATAAACGTATCAATTAATATTTTATTCAGTGAAACTTTGTGAGGAAAAAAATTACAATGAAAATTCGATGTGAAAATTCTCAATATTTAGCGAAATATGATTCTTTTAAAAGCGTTAATCAAGATTTGTGATGTCATCTCCATTAATCAGTGGTACTCAAACTGGAGATTATTTTCAGATTTCTCGTGTTTCTTATTTATAAAAAAAAGCTACTATAAAAACTTGAACTCGCTTACAATTAAACTTTTTTTTTAGTGACGAAAATAGCTTTTTTCTCTTCCAATCGAGATATAGGTCAATGTTTACTTACACATGTTGTGTTAGATAAAATTTGCTCTGGCGTCGTTATCAATTGTTCTCTTGTCTCGCTTGCCCCTGCCGCAATGAGTACGTTCTGGCCAGGGAGAACGTTCATTTATAAATTAAAACATGACGTCACAAATTATTTAAATCTTCATATTAAGTTAAAAAAGGTTAAGGTGGTCCCATAGAAATACTGCCGTAGGGGAGTGAAGTGTTATAGATTTCACTGTACTAGGTCCAGCATCGAGAGGTGGGGTGACCAGTTCCCATCCTGGCTGCCTTTTCCTTCCCTAACTCAACAGCAACGTCAGGTACCCAGTTACAGCTGGGTAAACTGGAGCGTGTTGATACCGTGAATCGAATCTGGCACTTTTGTTGCGAGAGACCAGCTCTCTAACCACCCGGCCAATTTGACGCTCATGTTATGTTAAGTTGACGCTCATGTTATGGTAAGTTGACGCTCATGTTATGTTAAGTTGATGCTCATGTTATGGTAAGTTGACGCTCATGTTATGGTAAGTTGACGCTCATGTTATGTTAAGTTGATGCTCATGTTATGGTAAGTTGACGCTCATGTTATGTTAAGTTGACGCTCATGTTATGGTAAGTTGACGCTCATGTTATGTTAAGTTGACGCTCATGTTATGTTAAGTTGACGCTCATGTTATGTTAACGCTCATGTTATGTTAAGTTGACGCTCATGTTATGTTAAGTTGACGCTCATGTTATGTTAAGTTGACGCTCATGTTATGGTAAGTTGACGCTCATGTTATGGTAAGTTGACGCTCATGTTATGGTAAGTTGATGCTCATGTTATGTTAAGTTGACGCTCATGTTATGGTAAGTTGACGCTCATGTTATGTTAAGTTGACGCTCATGTTATGTTAAGTTGACGCTCATGTTATGTTAAGTTGACGCTCATGTTATGGTAAGTTGACGCTCATGTTATGTTAAGTTGACGCTCATGTTATGTTAAGTTGACGCTCATGTTATGTTAAGTTGACGCTCATGTTATGTTAAGTTGACGCTCATGTTATGGTAAGTTGACGCTCATGTTATGTTAAGTTGACGCTCATGTTATGTTAAGTTGACGCTCATGTTATGGTAAGTTGACGCTCATGTTATGGTAAGTTGACGCTCAAGTTATGTTAAGCTGACGCTCATGTTATGTTAAGTTGACGCTCATGTTATGTTAAGTTGACGCTCATGTTATGGTAAGTTGACGCTCATGTTATGTTAAGTTGATGCTCATGTTATGTTAAGTTGACGCTCATGTTATGTTAAGTTGACGCTCATGTTATGGTAAGTTGACGCTCATGTTATGTTAAGTTGATGCTCATGTTATGTTAAGTTGACGCTCATGTTATGTTAAGTTGACGCTCATGTTATGGTAAGTTGACGCTCATGTTATGTTAAGTTGATGCTCATGTTATGTTAAGTTGACGCTCATGTTATGTTAAGTTGATGCTCATGTTATGGTAAGTTGACGCTCATGTTATGTTAAGTTGACGCTCATGTTATGGTAAGTTGACGCTCATGTTATGTTAAGTTGACGCTCATGTTATGTTAAGTTGACGCTCATGTTATGTTAAGTTGACGCTCATGTTATGTTAAGTTGACGCTCATGTTATGTTAAGTTGACGCTCATGTTATGGTAAGTTGACGCTCATGTTATGGTAAGTTGACGCTCATGTTATGGTAAGTTGACGCTCATGTTAAGTTGACGCTCATGTTATGGTAAGTTGACGCTCATGTTATGTTAAGTTGACGCTCAGGTTATGTTAAGTTGATGCTCATGTTATGTTAAGTTGACGCTCATGTTATGTTAAGTTGACGCTCATGTTATGTTAAGTTGATGCTCATGTTATGTTAAGTTGACGCTCATGTTATGTTAAGTTGACGCTCATGTTATGTTAAGTTGACGCTCATGTTATGTTAAGTTGACGCTCATGTTATGTTAAGTTGACGCTCATGTTATGTTAAGTTGACGCTCATGTTACGTTAAGTTGACGCTCATGTTACGTTAAGTTGACGCTCATGTTATGTTAAGTTGACGCTCATGTTAAGTTGACGCTCATGTTATGTTAAGTTGCAAAACTAATTTATAATACTTTTATTGTTGCTACTTCATCACCGATTAGCTCCCCATGGAGCGTAAGCCTTCAACAAAACGTAAGCCTTCAACAAAACGTAAGCCTTCAACAAAACGTAAGCCTTCAAAAAAACGTAAGCCTTCAACAAAACGTAAGCCTTCAACAAAACATAAACCTTCAACAAAACGTAAGCCTTCAACAAAACGTAAGCCTTCAACAAAACGTAAGCCTTCAACAAAACGTAAGCCTTCAACAAAACGTAAGTCTTCAACAAAACGTAAGCCTTCAACAAAACGTAAGCCTTCAACAAAACGTAAGCCTTCAACAAAACGTAAGCCTTCAACAAAACGTAAGCCTTCAACAAAACGTAAGCCTTCAACAAAACGTAAGCCTTCAACAAAACGTAAGCCTTCAACAAAACGTAAGCCTTCAACAAAACGTAAGCCTTCAACAAAACGTAAGCCTTCAACAAAACGTAAGCCTTCAACAAAACATAAACCTTCAACAAAACGTAAGCCTTCAACAAAACGTAAGCCTTCAACAAAACGTAAGCCTTCAACAAAACGTAAGCCTTCAACAAAACGTAAGCCAAGGTTTCCTGTATTGTGCTATCTATTCTAGGACTTTCCATATCTTTCTCGCCCCTTTCATGCATGTGTGTGCTCGCACACACATACACACATATATATATATATAAGAGGAATAAGATGGAATACATTTTCTACATTGGAAGATCTGGGATATGCAGACGACATTGCACTACATTCACATCAACACATCCAGGAAAAAACGGATAGACTTAATAAGTATAGCCAGTAGGTGGGCTTGAACATCAATCTAAAGAAGACTGACGTCATGACGCTCAGTGTGAGCAACCCTGAGCCCATATCAGTAAGGAATCAGCAACTGGAACAGACAGACACCTTCACCTATCTAGGATGCGTAGTAACACCAGACGGCGGAGCAAGCAAAGACATGAACAACAGAATGAACAAAGCAAGAACAGCCTTATATATAGTTTAAACGACTTCTGGAAGTCCTCTCAGTACAGCACAAGCACAAAATTAAGATTATATTAGAGCTGTGTGCTTTCTGTGCTTCTCTATGGTGCGGAATGCTGGAGAGTTACAGAGAAGGAAATGTCGAAATTGTCCTCTTTTCACACATGCCTAAGAAAAGTTCTCCGAATCTTTTGGCCGAACACCATCACCAACCAAGATCTGCTTACTCGGAGCAAGCAAGAGGACATGCACACCATCATAGCTGGCAGACGCTGGAGCTGGGTTGGCCATGTCCTCAGAAGAGACTCCGATGCCATCACAAGAACAGCTATGCTATGGATCCCTAAAGGAAAACGAAAGAGAGGCCGACCAAAAACAACTTGGCGGAGGACTGTGGAGGCTGAGATGCAAAGAATGAACTAGAGTTGGGGCACTGTACGAAGAATGCCCACCGACCGAGCAAAGTGGAATCAATTTGTTGTTGCGCTACAAGACGCCACAAGGCGTGATGGCCACTGACTGCTTTGACGGTCGGCGGCTAAGGATCAAAGAAGAAAAAAGAAAGATATGCCTGCTTATTTTTTTAACAGACTAACCGTATCTTGAATACGGTTGTACCCATTATAATAGAAAGTTCCCACTTAACTTGTGCCCGGGGGCCCCTTAAATTGTATTTATGCCACTGTCTAATATACTAATATATAATATGATACTATGCTAAACGTGTAGCGATCTCCATTGTGAGCTGTGTCTGTAAAGTCATGATTACCCTGCCTACGTCTTAAGTTACGCCACAATGAAACTATTAATTGCAACCCATAGTGTGAGGTCGATTCTTATCAACAATAATAAAAACTTCGGCGAAGATTTCATCCACTCTATACAGGATTATTGAAACGTCACTTTCTATTTTTAAATTGTTATGTCTTCACGCATATTTAACTCATTTATATGAAACAAACATCACAATAAAGACAAATAACTGTCATTTTATTACAGGAAATGATATGTCACATTAATATGACAGCTCAGCGTGAGATCCGGTTTGTTCAACACACAGTTTTATAGCGGGCGTATTTTTTTAGTCTCGTATATCGTCAGTTGATTGGTCATTTTAGCATTCATTCTTTTTTTTTTTTTATGGGGAAATAAAAAATAAAACTTCGGTTTGCTTTTGGTTTTAAACTTAAACACCATCTTAATTGGACACGGACAACGTCATCAGTGCTCCGATCTCCTCCCTTAGATCACACCAGGAGGATCTCAGCACAGTGCATGAATTCCGTAGCACCAGCGAGGATTCCAACGTGTGTATACAGGAATCACGTACTCTATAAATATTTCTGTGGCGGGTAGGTTTCCTAATTTTGTAAATGTTGCCAGGGCAGCGGCTGTATGACATACCCTTTACGATTTTCAACTGCCGAGGGGATTTTTAACGTGCGCAACTTGCACACGGGACTTCCTATTTTATCGCTATTATCCGAGAAGACTAGGCATCCAATCTCAGTATCCAGGATATCGCGGCCGGGGGGGGGGGTGTAGGGGGGAGGGGGGAGAGAGAGAATGGCATCATTAGGACTTACTGGTTCTGAAAAAAAAGTCATTCTTCTTAGCCCCTCCCCCACCCCCCACCCCCTAAAAATAAAACTTATTTGTCAATGGCAGTTATTGTTGGTTGTTATGGCACTTGTTTCATGTATATCCAGTGGATACAAGTGAGGATCGTACACCAGACCAGAAGATCTTTAATATTTGGACATGCTCCCTAATATAACCGATGGACCTAATATAACCGATGGACCTAATATAACCGATGGACCTAATATAACCGACCAGGACACACCTCGCCAAAACAAGGCAAATCTGCTATTTAAAAAAAAAAAAATATATATATATATATAAATTTACAAATATGAAGTGACTTTTCAACCACCCTAAATATTCACGTCCCCAAGACTTTGTAATGATTGACAATGGTGAAACTTAGCTTTGTCTGCGCTGTAAGGGGGAAAAAAAGATAAATAAAAGAAATTATCAACAGTTTTAATATGAATGGTTATAAAGAAAAAGAAACAGAAAAGAAAAAAATGACTTAAAACAAATATTGCTTCAAAAATAAAAAAAATAAAACAGGTAGCAGACACATACTTTGTTAATGAATTTATAAAATTGTTAAAGGGAGACTAACATACACACGGATGAGAGAACGAGAGATAGGCACAAACATTTAGAGAGATACTCAAAAACACACGGACAATTGAGCCACCACTGTAGCTGCTTCTACAGGAAACCTGCACAAAGCTATTTCTTGCTCTTGCAGCATTGTTTCTGTGGCAATTTTTTATACATGATGAGGCTGCCAGTTCTATTTACAACCTCATATTAGTTGTCTTGTACGACACGCCAGAAGGAGCAGTCCTATTCTCTGTCTCTTCAAACACCCCCGGAAACTACACGGGGTCAGTTATTTATTAACATCTTTTAAAACCACACGAATGCCAACACAGTAGCACAGAACTCGCCAGTCTAAATCGATCTATTAATAGTGCTGACTCGATGGGGTCAAAACGGCGATATAATATTTCAGGAAAAACACAATAACACATCGTCAGTCATTTTGTGGCTTAAATTGAACTGGTGCTACTGATTTTAACTCAACATTTTACGTGTCGCAAGTTAATAGCAGGGGAAAACTGCGTTGTTTCAAATAAAACGAGAAAAGGTACTTGGCAACTTCGAAATCCGTCGAAATGTAGCAAAATCATCCGTCAGATTTCAGGTTTGTTAAAATTGTTTGGATTCAGACGATTTCGGATACGAGTTAGGGACTCGTCACATGCTTAAAATAAACCATGTGTGCCATGATTGTCATACCTAATGCATCAAAAAGCGTTCCTTATATTCCTCAAGGCTACTCATCATTATGTAGCATGTCCTTTGCAGAACGTCGCTCTCATCACAGCCCGCCTGAAAGACTCTCGATCTCTAGCCAGCCCTCCTGCCTCCTCCAATGTCATGTTCAAGGTGTCTTCAATGTCCTGTGTCCACCGTCGTCCTTGTCGGCCCCTGCCTCGCCTTCCAGGTACCATACCCTCCATCACTGCTCTCTCTAAGCCACTATGGCGTTTAATGTGGCCAAAATATTTCAGTTTCCGGGACATGATATTGTTTATGAGCCAGTTTTCCTCGATGTTCAGGTCGTGTGGGATGTCTATATTTTTCTTCTTCTTGATCCAAGATATTCTGAGAATTTTTGTATAACACTTTGCTTCGAAAGATTCGATTTTTTTTTCTTTAATGTTTGAGTAATGGTCCATGATTCACATCCATATGTTGCTACCGGAAAGATGCACGTTCTCAGAAGTTTTACTTTTATTAATTTGCTGGTGTTATGCCATAGGTTCTTCATTTTATTTAACCTCTGCATTGCTAAGGCCAGTCTCCTTCTGACCTCTTTTGAGCAGTCTCCATTGTTGTTAATTATGGAGCCAAGATATTCAAAATTTGTGACATTTTCAATTTCCTCATCATTGATGGTAATTTGTTGGTTGGCATCTTGTTTTGTCTGTGGACATAATCTTTGTGTTTTTTTTTTTTTGTGTGTGTGTTCAGAAAAAGGTTCTGATCCTCACTGTGTCTTTTGACAGACAGGATTAACTGTTCTAATCCCTTGGCACTGTTTGAAAGAATAACTGTGTCATCTGCGTACCTGAGTTCTGGGATCGCATTTCCACGCAATGTTCACATTCTTGGTCACTCCGAGCATTTCTCATTATATTTTCTGCATAGATGTTAAACAAGTAGCGAGAGGATGCAACCCTGTCTTACTCCCCTTTTCACCTCAAACCATCCTGATGTTTCTCCCGCTACTCTGACAGCTGCTTGTTGTTCATGGTATAGTGTTTCAATTAGATGGATCAAATGCGCTGGAAATCCCATGTCTCTCATGATGTTCCACAATTTCTGATGTTGTACGCAGTCGAAGGCCTTGGTGTAATCTACAAAACAGGCATGAAGATCTACATTGTATTCTCTGCATTTCTCGAGGATGTTTCTCACATTAAAGATGTGATCTCTCGTACCTCTGCCTTGTCTAAAACCCGCCTGTACTTCATGTATTTCATGTTCTAACTTTCTTTCTATCCTCTTCATGATAATCCGCAAGAGGATTTTGCTGGCATGACTTATTAAAGCAATAGTACGATAGTTGGTACACAGTTTTAAATTGCCTTTCTTTGGGAGAGGGATATACACAGATATTTTCCATGCTTTGGGCCAGATTGCACTGTTCCAGATCTTCACACATAGTGCATGATAAACAAGGACACTGGCCTCTCCTCCTGCTTGGATTAGTTCAGTTGGTATATCATCGCATCCTGGTGATTTCCCTTTCTTCAGGCTTTTGATTGCTGCACGTACTTCATCTAATATAGGTTCTGGCTCTCTCTCTCTCTCTCTCTCTTCACTTTCAATCGTCATGTCTGGGGTCTTTGTACTATCTTCATACATTTCTCTACAGCACTCCTTCCATCTCTCCAATATATCCTTACTTTCTTTTAATATGTTACCATTTTTATCATTGATTACATGTAATGATGGTCTAAAATCATCTGTTAGCGTTCTGATTTCCTTAAACATATCCCTATCCTTTCCCTGAAATTGCAGCTCTTCTATTCTATTGCATGTATTCGTTATGTACTGTTTCTTGTCTTTCCTAATCTCTCTCCTGATGTTTCTTGTGCAGTTTTTGTATTTGTCACTGTTCCGTTCTACCCCTTTTTGCTTCAATTTTCTTCTTTCCTCCATGAGCCTCAATGTTTCCTCCGTGATGTATATCTGCTTCTTATGCACTTTTCTAGGGATCATGTTTTCTGCTGATGTGATGAGAATATCTCTCGCATGTGTGGCTAGCTCATCCGATGTCATATCCTCTTGCACAGCCATCAGTGTTTCGAATTTGTTTTGTACTTCTATGTTATATTCAGGTGGTATGGCGCTTTCATCGAGACGGAGAGGTCGAGCACCTTTTGTCACTTTTTTTCAATTTTAACTTAAAATCTGCAATTAGTAGCTCATGATCTGAATCACAATCTGCTCCTGGGAGTGTCTTTGTAGATGATATACCTGACCTCCAACTTTGTTGTATCAAGATGTAATCTATTTGATTCCTGCTGTTGCCATCTGGTGAGGTCCATGTATAGAGCCTTCTGGGATGTTGTCTAAATAGGGTATTTGTAATGGAGAGGTTGCTTTCTAAGCAGAATTCGATTAGTTTTTCTCCTCTTTCGTTCCTATGTCCTATACCGAATGGACCTCGCACCTTTTTCTCTTCCTTTGTTCTTTCGATGCCAACTTTCGCGTTAAAGTCGCCCATGATTATCATGATATCCCTTTTTTCCACTTTCCCTAAAGTCTCTTGTAAACTGTTGTAAAATTCCTCAATTTCATCATCATCTGCTACAGATGTGGGTGCATAAACTTGTAAAATTGTGATGTTCCTTTTCTTTCTCTTGAGTCTAATCATGAGAAGTCGATCACTAATCGGATTGTATCCAAGTAGTGCTATAGATGCTTTCTTTGTCAGGAGGAAACCAACCCCGCTCTGACCGCCCTTTTCCTTCCCTGAGTATATGAAGGTCTCTCCTGTTTGAGTTATAAAATGACCTTGTCTGGCCCATCTATGTTCAGAAATGCCCAGTATGTCTGTTTTGGTTCTTTCCATTTCTTTACTAATCATACAAAGTTTTCCTTGATGTAGCTTCTTACATTCCACGTGCCTATTCTTAACTTTTTCTTTAGTCCGATGTCAGGGCTTTTCGCAGTAACACAGTCAGGTTTTTGGCCGTCATCACCATTACTTGTACTTGCTCTGGCATCGTTCTCTTCCCCAGTTCGCATGGTCGATCTGCCTGGCCTGGGGGCCACACCATCAAATCTTTGTGTTTTGAGATTCATCATTCTTGGCTGTCATGATTTCTTGGCAATATTCATTCAGTAGTTTGCCATTGCTTTCTGAACGGTTCTGCCCGCTTACCAACTTTGGTCCCTGGTGCGCCCTGAAGCCCGATACCAGGCCGAGCCAGCTCCTGCCTTCAAAGTTGTTTTCGAATTCAAGGCTACTACACTGATTTAACAGTCCAAACTTCGGACATTCATTACTCCGCAGGTACAAGTTGCTGACCCCTGCTTTAGTGCAAAGACCAGTAACCACAGGCTTACATTCGTCTCTCCTCTCGTATCTTTTTATCCATCTCTCTGAACGAGTATCCTCAACACTTCCGTTCTGACATAGTGCCTGTCCGCCATGTGTTCCCTTCCCTTCCCCTCATTCTCTTTCCCTGCCTGTTTTATGCCAGTACCTGAGCTGTTATGCTAGAGGCAAATTTCCTCACTGTTTATTCAGTCAAGTTCCACACACATTTCTTTGACTGCTGCATAACAGGCCACAGATCCACCTAACATCATCTTAAGTTCTTTATAGACTTCTTTTTGTTTACCTTGTTTCACATGGTGAGGTTGCCAGCCATATGTACCATCTCACATTAGTCGCCTCTTACGGTTGATGTACATTATGGAAGAAATGACTATGCAGCTTGTTACCACTAAGATAATGTAGCAGTTGAAATGAGCTGGCTGCTACAGTAGACCTGGCAAGGGTGAAGGCGAACAGCAAATTAAAATACATACTTTCTGGGAGTAGGAAAGTCAGCACTTCCCAAACCAAGTAAATCAAGTAGGAGTTTACCATCTCTTCTTGACTGTGCAAATGACAGTAGACCTACCAGGGCTAGGGGCATATCCAGAGAGTATCAGAAGATCTCGAAGACAGCCATATATAGTGATGCATTCTTCATCATCGCACCAGATTATAATGATTGAGCTGACCGTGTCATTTGAATCCAGATTGGACGAGCAACACTCGTTCAAAGTAGCCAAGTATAATTATCTGGTCGCGGACTGAGACACGATGGGTTCACTGCAAGGGTCATGGCTGTTGAGGTGGGTGCAAGAGGTCTCGCAGCTGCCTCATTGTATGATCAACTGAAATTGTTGGGGTTGAGGGGACAGTCAGGAACAAGGGCACTTAAGAGGATCAGCGAAACTGCGGAAAGGGCATCATGCTGGCTGTGGAACAACCGCAACGGGCTATGGAACTCGAGACAGTAATTTGTTTTCAACATAGGGGTTACTTAAAATCCATGGGCAGTTTAATGGAATTTCAGATTAACTGTAAAGAGGAATAATATTGATTATGTGAAGAAATAAAGCATTGGAGGACAATTTTCACATTGACAAAGTAATGGTTTGTAGTTTACACTGTGACGACGCAGAGTTATCGACTCGAGTCAATCGACTCCAACTAGAGCTGGAATTGTCGCCACAATGACTCGACTCGCAAGTTTTGTATTTTCATCGAGACTCGCCTCGGGATTTACCAATTTTGGCCAACCAACTCACCGTACTGAGATAATATTTCTAAAATGTAGTACTGAAAAATTAGAATTTGTTATTGAGTAATTTTGTGTATATCATATATATTCTTTGATCAAATAATAGCAGTCAAGAAATTTTTTAAAAACTAAGAATAGGAACAATTATATTTCTTTATTTTTTATAATGGTTGATGAGATTTTTCGAATAAATTCGATTGTGGCTATAAACAGTTTTAGATTAAATATGAGACTTGTCTTGGGGTTCGACTTGAAAGCTACAGTTGGGACTTGCGACTCGACTTTAGACTTGTACTAAAAGACTTGAGACTCGATTTGAAGACAACTGTGACGAAGTAATGTTCCTCATTGTGTTCATTGACCTAGTAATGTTTTGCAGTTGAATGCAAATTTATCAGAAGTTTACATTAAGCCTTGTCTGTGCCACTTTGTTTTAACCATGTTTCTGGAATATTCCCTTGCAGCCCTGTAATTGAGAGTAGAGAGTATATCACACACACAAGCACGCGCGCCTATTTACATTTTTAATTTCAGGAGGACTTCTGAAATTGTTGTACTTCCTGAAAAGTGCACACATACACTTAAGATATTTGTAATCTTTGACCCACAAACCACAGAATTAAGCTGTCACTTGTATACAGTCATGTACACGCATTCTCTCATGCTGTAGCTATATTTTTCATTCACATAACAACAGCTCACATACTTAAAACTTGTACTTGTATAAACTCACAGACCCATAATATCATGTATTTTATGTTAGGGGTGGGCAATAGGATTTTGAGTCAAGCTACATGTTCCTTACTACTGTGCTTTGATTAAAGGGAGAAATCGAAAAATCCTTTAAATGACTCATTCAAACATTATTCTTGTGATTAATTTTTCCCCAATCAGTTGATTTTTTTAGAAAAACCAGTTAGTCAAAGCCCAAATCAAACACAAATCCAGGAAGTTGAATGATTTAAAAAACAAAACAAAAAAGTCAACGTGAAAACTTGCACTCTTTCTGTTTGACCCAGCTGGTCAAAATTTGGTTGAATATCGAAAAACACCCCGCATCTCAGCTCTGTCTCCAAATTCATTTTTATTATTCTAGGTCTGCATTTCGACTTTCTCAAAGTGATTGTAGAAAACTTGGACTCCAAGAGCCACGTTATGCCAAAGCTGGAAAATAATTTGGAAACGGTCAGTTTCAGAGTGGACAGTTTCTCATCTTTCAGAAGATATTCTAACACCTTGGTGATGAACGACTCTTAAGATGACCTTCAGAGTTTACCTGAAGGTTTTGTAACATGATAATGTCAACTTCAAATCCATGCTATTCCAAGAACATCAAAGTGATAAGTTCTTGTGCTGAATTTTCAATTTTGAAGTGAACTGGATCTGTCCACAATTCAAATGTCTTTTTCTTCTTCTTGCGATCGCATCTTTGATGTTTACACCGTCAGACGAGTTCTCAATATGAATTCGACCGTTGTCTGAAGTTCCTCTTTAGCTCCATATAGCTTTGAGTTTAGTGTTGAGTCATTGGGCCAGTATATCTTTCTTAACTGGTCGTACAGAGGACAATCCTGTAGAACATGCTCAGCAGTTTGTTCGTTTAATCCACATGTGCACAGTGGTGAAGCAGACAATCGTAGCTTGTGCATGTGTTTATTCAGTTTGTTATGCCCTGTCCTGAGTCGAAAAATAGTTATCTGTCCCTGCCGGTCGAGAGTGTGATAGTCGTCTTTGGGTTGGTTCTGTTCTCTTCTGATAGTCTGGATAGCTCTCTTTTTCTCAAAGTATGTGATTTCATTATTTTCTTGTTCACATTCTTCTCCCTTTTTTGCAAGTTTATCTGCCTCTTCATTTCCGGGTACACCACAATGAGATGGTACCCACTGAAGTATGGTTCTCTTTTTGGCAGCTACCTTGTTTAGTTCATTTCTCAGATGCGGGAGTTTACCACCCTTGAGAGCTTGCAGTACAGACAGTGCATTTGTGAGGATGACTACCTGGTGGCAGTCAGAGTTGGTGATATAAATCATATTTGCAGCTTGCTCTAGAGCTTGAACCTCAGCTGTATAGTTGGAACAGAATTTACCAGTGGGAATGTGCCTAGTCTCATAGTGGTTGTCAGGATATGAGATAAAGATACCGGCACCTCCATTCCTAACAGCATTTGTTGCGGATCCATCTGTATAGGCATGTATCCATGATTGTTCGGGATACCTTTCTTGGATCATAATGTAGCAGTTCGTTTTTGCAGATCATTATACTCGTATCCACTTGTGAGACCACTGACTGATGTATTAATTTGGCGGGCACTGTTGGCCTGTTCTCATGGTACTGGGTATAGGGTGGGCTTCAGCGGTGTTGTCTTCATGGATAGGTCTTCTTGATGCTGTCTTTTAAGTCTTTTTTCCCGATGCACAAAGCTGCTACGTTTTAGACGTCCCAATGCCAGATCATCTAGTCTTGCCTTCATTGGGTGCGTTGGCATACTGTTGTACTTTTACATCTGGATCATGCTTTTTGTGTCTCTTTTATAGGACATTGTTTGTAATCCAGCAGCTTTCTGCATCTCTGATATCGGTGTAGTTTTCATGGCTCCTGTAATGAGCCTGAGAGCTTGATTTTGCACCTTGTCCAACGGCTGCAGATGTGAGTTAGCAGCTGATGACCATGCTGCTGAGCTAAACTCTAAGTGTGGTCTTATTACTCCATTATAAATCTTCTTTTGAGTTCGTTCATTTGCTCCCCAGTTGGTACCTGCTAATTTTCTGAGTATGCCTAGTCGTCTTCGGGCCTTTCCCTCTGCATTTTCAATATGCTTATTCCATGTAAGCTTTTGGTCAAATGTCATCCCAAGATAGGTGGGGTAGCTTTCTTCCTTGATCATGGTTGTCCCTAGGTGTATGTTAGCTGCTTTGTCCTTGGGAGCGAGGGAGAACAGTGTTTTGGAGGTTTTGTCTGCGTTTATTGTGATAAGCCATTTCTCTGCCCATGACATTAGCATGTCTGCTGCCCGCTGCATTCTATAATTTGCTGTGGTGACATTTTCATCATCGCACCAGAGTACTAAGTCGACTGTATATACTGTAAAGCAGCTTTCACTCCAGCAGGGATATCTTTCACCTGGTCATTGATGTAAACAAGGAAGATTGTTGGAGAAATTACTCCTCCTTGAGGTACCCCCTGATAGAGCGACACTTTTCTGCTCTGCAGACCATCAAGAGTGACTCTAGTTTTCCTGTTGTGCAAGTATGACTGAATCCATCTTATCATGTTGCCTTGGATTCCACTTCTCCTAAGTTTTGCAATAAGGCCATCTTTCCACACCTTGTCAAAGGCCTGCTTGAAGTCGACCCAGATTGTTAGGACCTTTTTCTTCTCCTGGAAGGCATCTTCTACTGCTTGAGACAAGTACGTAACTTGGTCTTCTATACTGTAGCATTCTCTAAATCCAGCTTGTTCCGGCACCGGGATCTGCTCAGACTCTAAATACCATTTCAATCTGTGGTTGACTATTCGCTCCATAGTCTTCCCAACACAGCTTGTGAGACTGATTGGCCGGTAACTTGCAGCCTTGGTCTTACATTTCCCTTTCTTTAGTATGGGTATTGCGATGGCTTCTCTCCATACTTGGAGTACCGTGCCTTTCACCCAGCTGTGGTTGAATATCTCAAGCAGTTTTGTCTTTGCTGCTGAGCTCAGATTTATTAGTATTTCGTTGCTGATTTTGTCTGGGCCGGGTGACTTTTGGAACTTAAGCTTGGAAATAGCGCTCTGTAGTTCTCCTAGTGTGATGGGTTCCCTCATTTGGGCAGGAGTATCTGTCTGCCCCATGGTTGCCAGTATTTCTTTTCTTATCTCTCTCTGATGGTCTATGTTAATGGTTAAGTTGCTTTCTGAACTGTATCATCTAGCAAACAGGTCTGCAGCTTGTTTTCCTCTGAGAAATTTACCACCTTCATCCAATGTGATAGTCTGCCTAGGCGATGAACTCTCTTGCCAAAGTTTCTTGCCGTCTTTCTCGAGGTTCAGCGCTGCCGTTTTAATTCTCCAGCTTTTCCGTTTTTCTTCTAGCTTTGTTCTCTGAAACTCTGCTACGGCCTTTTTCCATTTGTTGGGAGTATCACGTGAAGGCTGAGACTCTGCGTCCTTTCTAGCCATGTCAATAGCTTCCTTGCGTTCTTGGAGTGTGCTGGACCAGTATGATGTGTAGTTACACCGGCATCCTTTGGGAATGGTTTCTTTTGCAGCTTGAAGTATGCATCTGTTGAAGTCTTTTACCACTTCATTAATGTCTCTGTTCTGCACCTTGAGGTCAGACAGCAGCGTGTTCACCTGATGCCTGAATAAACCCCAGTTGGCTTTTTTGTAATTCCATCTTGTAATGGCTGGGCCTGTACTGAGAGTTACACTCTGGACAGAAAGAAAGATAGGGCGATGGTCGCTTCCTCCTAGTTGGTCTCCTACTTCTCTACTAATGAGTCCAGCTATATCTGGGGTGGCGAAGGCAAGATCTGGAGTTGAAGTTGTGTGCCATCCTCTGGAGTAGAAGGTAGGAGTATCTGTTGCAGTATTAACTAGGATTAAGGAGTGGTCATCTTGCCACGTCTCAACCTCTTCACCCCTGTGATCTAGATGGTTATAGCCCCAGCTCTGGGAGTGGCTATTAAAGTCTCCAACTGCTATAAAGTTAATGGCTGGTACCTGTATAGAGCTGAGACTCGGGGGTTTGTTGTTTGGACAGTAATAGTTCAGAAGTTCTATTTCCATCGTGTCTACCTTTAGCTGCAACAGCTGATATTCTGCTCCATCCATGAAGGTTTTCCTTTCGTGTGCAGGAATGTTATTCCCTACAAGAGTAAGTACACCTCCTTTTCGTCTATCTTGTCTGTCGGATTTGAAGCATTGATATCCAACACTGACTTGCTTCTCATACAAGATGTTTTCCAGCTCCATCTTTTTGCTGTATCCAGCCTGCTTGCTGTTCACTCCCTCTGCATTCCAGTGCATTATGACAAGTGGCGCTCTGGGTTTCTCTCTTTCTGTTTTGTTTCGGTCAGTAGTTCTCCTCCGCCGTCTGCTGACTCCACAAGACGGTTTAGATGGTCCTCCAGTAGCTGAGGGTGGACTCTGCCGAGGCTCAGAGCCCGGCACTGCACCTGCCTAGTGGAGCTCCACAGGGCGAGCACCAGCACGAGATTTATTTAACGGTGTACTCATCCATAGAAAAAAGCGAGTTGCGTGATACTGTGGTTTCCGGTGCGCCTTCTGGCCCAGTATCGACGACTTCAGCACCTCTTTAATGGGAGAGTGGGCTCATCCCTAATCTGTTTATGTTCCCAGTAGTAGACTATTCGCAAGCAGCCTGGGGTGTCACTGCTCTGCGCGGACCTTGTTTACCGAGGCGGCGTCCGAGCTCATATGGTGAAAATATGGTTGTACTTGGCATTATCTTCAAAATAGACCTGTCTTTCCCGTGGCTTTTCTGCCATCCTGCAACATATTGAGTTGGGAGTTCTTAGCTCCAGTCTCTTTCCCTGGCATTTTATCCTGCTGCACCACAGGGGGGATTGTGATGCTGAGCCAATTTGTGTTGTTGTTGTTTGCATTAGCTCAGCCACCTCCCTCAACTCTGCACCAATAAGCGACGTCGGGGACTTAACTGTGCCTCAGTACTCGGAGGCCCCGTTTCCGGGTACACCACACACAGCCAATTGAGGCAACGGTCGTCGTGTGCGTGTCTTCGGTGGGGAAGTTGTGGAATCTTCCTGTCCATGTTCTTGCACATCCTAACACTACCCGCAAGACATCGGAGGTTTGGAGAGTGGCCTTCTCTGCTTTTTGAGCCGGGGTGTGCTTCCCGGGCAAATCTCGATGGGGATCGGGACGTGTCCACGCGCCGGTGGGCCCACCATCGGCCGCATCTGATGGAGGACTTGCTCTGCCAGAGGTTTCTGTAGGGTTACCTCCCCCATAGTCTAGAGTTTTACCCCAGTAGACTCTGGGGGTCTGGTTTGTTGGTGCCAGATACTCGCCATTCGCCATAGCCGTGTTGGTAGAAACAGGAAGCACCGGGTCCAAGAACTGGACCACGCGTGAAGGTATGGTTGGCTTGGTTGCAGGCATTTCTCATTTTTTAATGAGACCTATAGCAACCCTCACTCCCCTTCAGATGTCAAATATAACTAAATAAAATAAGAAAAGTAGGCTCCAATAACTTACTTACTTAGTTGCTCCTCTTCTACCCTGGGGTGTAGAGGTTTACCAGAGAGAGCGCCATATTTCCTATCGGCTGTCACCCTCCTGGCCTAGTTCAAATCTAGTCCTCGGTCCTTTAGGAGTTGTCTAATATTGTCCTTCCAGCGGACTCTGGGTTTTCCTGAAGGTCTGGATCCCTTGCTCTTTGTTTCCCATATTTGTCGTGGTAGCCGATCTTCTACCATTCTGCAGAAATGGCCAAAACATCGTAATTGCGACTCGGGTCTGCAGGGGCTAGGTTTTGAGGCCATGACGTAACGTCTGGTTGCGGACCACGTCTCGTCTTGTTACTTCAACCACCTTCTTCAGCTACCTCAAACAGATACAGGAAATACCAGGACTGAACATCAGTGGAAGATCAATAAACAACCTTAGATATGCAGATGATACCGTGTTGTTAGCTAAAAGCGAACAGGAGTTACAAGAACTAGTGAAGCAAGTGAACAGTATAAGTCATGAATATGGACTCGACATTAATATTGAGAAAACTAAAACTATGATAATTAGCAAAACAGACGATAAACCCACATTAAAGATAAGCGTAAATGGGAAAATCCTGGAACAAGTCAAGAGCTACGTATATCTTGGTCATATAATAACAGAAGATGGCAGATGTGAAACAGAAATCAAGAAGAGAATAGGAATGGCCAAAGCTACATTCAACAACATGAAACATATACTGACATCCAAACAGTTATCTCATAAATTAAAACTGAGAATCATAAAGTGTTACATATATTCTGCATTTCTGTATGGTGCAGAAACATGGACGATGAATAAGCATTTGGAAGAAAGAATTGAGGCTCTTGAAATGTGGATATATAGAAGAATGGGGCGTATCTCATGGAAAGAGATGAAAACAAATAAGGAGGTCCTAGAAAATCTAGGTATGAAAAGAGAACTAATGAGAGAGGTCAAAGTTCGGCAGCTAAAATACTTTGGCCACATAAAAAGGCATAACACCTTGCAGAAGACCATAACAGAAGGGAGAGTTTAAGGCAAACGTGCAAGGGGAAGACAGCGCTATAAGTGGGAAGATAACATCAAGAGATGGACGGGAAAGAGTCTATCAGAGTGTACCACCAAGACAAGAGACAGAAGACGTTGGAGATCCATTACAGCCAACCTTCGTTGTGGAGATGGCAACTGATGATGATGATGATGATTTGTGGGTTGTTGTCGCGGGTTGTCTTCCCTGCTCTACAGTAGTGGTCCACTAATGGCTAAACTTCGAGTAAAAGGATGAGGGTTTTCAAAGGTATCAACCTTAGCTAAAAATTACTCGTGGCAGAGATATAAATAGAAGGTTGGTATTTCTATTTCAGGGAGTCACACAGGGATTTTTAGAATGGTAAGTATAACGACTGAGTCATATATTTTGACTTGTATTTTATGAGCCCCAAGCTGAAGGCGATTCAGCAAAATATTAATTTAATAGCTCTCTCTATATATATAAATAAATAAATATATATATATATGTGTGTGTGTGTGTGCGTGTGTGTGTGTGTGTGTGTGTGTGTGCGCGCGCGCATGATGTATAACACAAAATGAGTCATATGGGTGCAGAAAGAAATTCACTCATAAGTGATAGGCTCAACTCTAGATTTATATGTACATTTAAAAAAATTATTGGCGAATAATTTGATCAACAGGGTTAAAATTAATAACATTGATTTTATCCGAAATGGGAAAAAATTAATTTAGGTTGTCTTCGTGGGAAGATCTTAAGTAATGGTAGAAAGAAAAATTGAAATGTCCATATGCTGCGCCCGTATGTTACTTAAATGGCAATTTACGGACAGTTGAATTCCGGTACAGTCACTACTGTTTCCCCGTGGAGTTTTGACTGCTCCTTCTTTTCAGGAGTCGAGTGTTTTAGTAGCTGCATGTCCCTTGCAATGCTGGGTTAACTGCTCAGATTGCCTTGACAAGTGTCATCAAGACCCGTCTGTTATAGGTGACTAACGTCGACTTCTGGCAACTGGTACAAAAAACTGAAAGAAAACAATACCTCTCGTAAATATTCTATCTCCTGATGTAACTGTCAGAACTATTAAGAATGAGTTAATGAAAAATCTATTACTTGTAATTCTCGGATGAAGATCACAGATAAACCTATATTATTTGATGGTCTTATAATAATCAAATGAAGATGCGGACAAACCCATATTATTTTGTGGTCTTCGTGTAATAGTCAGATGAAGATACGAGCAAACATTGTCACGGGATTTGCTCCCCTTGCTCTGCAGTAATAGTCCAACAGTGATCAAAATTAAGAGTATCTTCTGATGGTCTTCAAAGGATGTCTACCTTCCGTTCGAAATTACTCTTGGCAGAGATGTGAATTGAAGAATGGGGCTCCAATCCTAGGAAGCCTCATAGGAATTTAAAGAAATCAAGTACTACGGCTGATAGGATCCAGGCCGTGTAAACGTTGTATCTTTCCTGAACTTCTATAAGTTAGGATTTTGCTCGTTCTGATGAGCCCCCAACTGATTTAAGTCAGTAAAGTATTACTTAAATAGCCCTGTTAAAAGTATTTAAAATGACTGAAACATATGGGTACAGTTCACTCAAATTTAAAATAAATAACGTTGGGGTGAATTTAGATAGTCTTTAAAATTTCCTCACAGGAGATGGTCTGATTTGAAAAAAAAATCTTTCTGATTTAAAAATAGAGGATTCACTTGGCAGCTTTGAATGCGCACTTAGCTGCCAGTAAAATGTCGGTTGGTTTCTGCTCCAGCCGATGCTTGTTCTTTGCAGGTTATGGACTTGTTCACTCTCGTCACTGGTCAAGTCTGGTGGCCGCAACACGTTCCTCGTAGTATCGCGGAGTAATTGCGAAGATGGGCCAGCGTCTGTGAAGACCTGTCTGCTGCAGTTGTCTAGCTCTGATTGCAGGCCACTTATATCACTCACTTGTTCCCCAGATAGCACCACAAGTGGTACCACCGACCACTATCATGAAATAAGAGAGAAACAAATGCCCTCTTGAGTATTGGGTTTCCTGACACAAAATCAGGTGTCACCCCTTTTTCATTCCACCATCCCATCTGCCTCAGAACTTTACCCTCTCTGAGCATTAATATTAATCCGAGTGAGCGGAAAACATCCATTGCATTTATGTTAAACATGTTTACATTTACATTTACACTGGTGGAAAAGATTAATATAATAAGTATGTACATCAGTTCTATCATCATCCACTCACTGCTCCATATGGAACTTGAGACTACCTCTGCTTTTGGTTCTCTATGAGAAACCCACATAAAGCAGTCACCCGCTCTTGGGGGTGGTCCATGAAACCGTCGTTCTATATGCTGAGGTTGCCAACCTCGTATGACTTGGACATCCACTAGCAATTTTCACATTTTAATAAATACAAAATATAAAATTATAAAATGTACATTTTGCCCCAAATTTCTTTGGGAATACAGACTGACTTCTGGTTCAGATAAATAGTTAAGGCATCTTAACCAAGATAGGCTGGGGTATTACTTTGCAAATAGAATCCCACTATGACTTAGTGTTCAGGTTCCTGTTTACTCATTAATGCACTGTCTGGTAGGAAAATGTGTTACATATTAGTAAACCACACTTCTCTCTACAGATCTCATGTGTCAATATGGGTTCAAACGAAAGGGATTGATTACACTAATCAGCAAAAGATGGTCGCTAAAGTTCCGACATAACAAGAATTGAGGGTAGAAAGTGTAAACAATGAATCAAATGTACCAAATACTGTCAGAGGTGAGAAAAACTAAGGTGAAGAGCACCGAATGAATTGCAGGTTGGCACAGGTGAATTGACGTTCGAGGTTATTCTGTCACAAACATATATTATTTTATGATCTTCATGTAATAGCCAGATGAAGATCACGGTAAAGCCCATAATACTAAATAGTCAGATGAAGATTACGGTTTGGTTTTTTTTTTTTTGCACAGGAAAGCTAGTGATTATCCTGTGCAAGGATTACGGGTTATAATTTGGGTAAATAGTGTTATTTGAGCGCTTAACTCTCTCGCCAATGTTACCCGGTTCCGGGATCGAAACCTGGGAGTTTCGCGCTACAGTCTATCCAGCTGTAAATGGGTACCCGACTCCCCTCTTGAATTAGGGATGAAAACGGCAGCGAGGAAAGGAACTAGTCACCTCACCCCATTAAAAAAGCTGAACCTTGAATGGTGAAGTCTCTTATGTATCTGCTTTACCTTTACACTATTTTTATCTGAGCTATACACCAGTAATATCCCCATACCCCTCATCCTTAAATGTCATCCCTCATCATATGTTATTCTCGTTTATTCTCATGTTTTTTCTTACTGGCCCATAACGAAGTTCCTATTATACCATTTGATCTCATTGATTATTAACAAAATCGATACCAATAAAACCAGCGGCAAAGGGGGACTTTGCGTCAGATGCGAGTGATGACGTGCCTTTGTATCGCGGCAGTGTTTCAGGACACACCCTCCACTGTGTTAACGTGTACGTACTTTTGTGGGCTAGTTTTGTGTGCCTGTTTTTTTATTATCTAGGGTTCTCCGTTATGTGATAGGTAAGCCGACATAAGCTGTAGGATGTTTGTAGCTAGAGCGTCAAGTATTTTCCAGGTAATACATAATGTGGAGGTTATATGAACATAGAGTAGTAATTATTATCACCGTCGTAATCATCACTGTATTCGTTATATCACCTTCATTCACATAGGCATTATTGTCATAATAATAATAGTAATAATCGTTATCGTGTCTGCCATTGCCGTTATCAGCATAATAATCATAATTGTAGTGGGTGTTAGGTTAATCATCATTATACTGATCATCATTAATAATGACGCGATCATCATCTTCGTCATAGTTATCATTTTAGTAGTGTTTTTCGCCATTGTCGTCATTATAATCATTATATTTATTGTTGTCAAAATATTCATCATTATCATTAGTATTATAGTCCTCATTGGCATCACCTACGCCGTCATTAGTATAATTAAAATCATCACTGTATTTATTATCTTTATAAATGCTATCGTTACAATCAACTTCATCACTGACGCTTTTGAATTATCGTCATCTTCATGTATGTACCAACGTTTTTGTTATCAGTTTTATCATTATTACCATTGTTCTTATGGTCATCATCATTATCATCGGCGTCGTTACAGCGATTATCCGTGTCACCATCTTTATCACAGTTGCAATAGACGCATAGAACTTTGACATGTTTCATTTTGCAACTGCTCGATAAATCATTAAGACATTATTTGATAATATTTGTTTAGGATGTTGTTGCAATATTTAAACTTATCATTATCTTGTAGTTTAGAGAAGTTTAGATAGTATTTAACTGAAATGCTCTGTATAGTTCCTGGGGTCTCTGAAGAGACAAAAAAATAACATGACTACTGCACCCTCTGACATGTCGTACAAGGCGGCTAATATGAGGTTCAGCATGGTGGCTGACAGTTTAATCACGTAAAACTAATTACCATAGAAACTAAAGATGCAGGAACATGTAAGTGCTTGGTGCTAGATTCCTGCAAGAGGACAAGATAAAGTGGTGGATACATGCTCTTTAAGGAAGGCAAAAGAAAATGATGATTTTATGGAAATGGTGTTAATTCGTTGAAAACAAATTTGTAAATTAATTGTTTCATTCACTAATCATTCACCTCAGATTTAAACGAATACTAATACATGTAAATACATTTGAACTCCTCACGCTAAATGTATATTTTTCTGGCTGAAAAAAATTTAGTAATGTAAATACAGTATTATCCTGTACGTTCGTACTTGTTTTGTTTTTTACACAGCAGGGTTGACAAAGTGAATTTATGAGAGAGAAGCACGCGACAGGGTCTTCATCTTGTTAAGTGTTGGGCGTAGTTGACAAATTTGACTAGAATAATTTATCACACATTACATTTTGTATTCAGCCTACATCTTCAAATGCGCCAGTTAAAATTATTTATCCTTCTTCTTGTTTTTTATCTTCGTCTGTCGAACTTCACTGCAAGCAAATGATCTGCTTTGCTTTTTTGTCTTTTTTTAACTTAAGCAGATGATCTCCGGTGTTCTTTAACTCTATAACTTCAAAGCAAGTAAATAATCCTCCAATGTTCTTTGACTTCAATATAAGCAAAAAATCTGCATTATTCTTTGTCTTGCTAACTTTACTGCAGGCAATTAATCCGTAATGCGCATTGTATCTCTAACGTGATTGTTAGTTATTACTCTTCAATACTCTTTGTCTCTCTAACTTCTTTGTAAGCAAATAGTATCCAACGCTCTTTGTCTTTAAAACTTGATTGCTGGCAAATAAATTATCTCACAGCCAGCTGTTTTTCTTTCGACGTTCGCTGTTAACAAATATAAAATCTGTGTTTTTTGTCTTTCTAACTTCATTGTAAGCAGATACACAAAACTGATGTATGTCTCTTTGTCTCTCTAACTTCACTGTAAGCAAATGCACAAAACTGATGTCTGTCTCTTTGTCTTTCTAACTTCATTGTAAGCAGATACACAAAACTGATGTATGTCTCTTTGTCTCTCTAACTTCACTGTAAGCAAATACACTAAACGGATGTTTGTCTCATTGTCTTTCTAACTTCACTGTAAGCAAATACACTAAACTGATAACTGTCTGTCTGTCTGTCTGTCTCTCTGTCTGTCTGTCTGTCTCTCTCTATTTCTCTCTCTCTCTCTCTCTCTCTCTCTCTCTGTGTGTGTGTGTAGGTATTCTCTTTGTCAGTTTTTTTTCGCTGTTGTCCAAGTGAAGACAAAACCACTATGTGACACTTAATACACTCGTAACTTTCCTAAGATATATAAAATCATAATCACATTTTCCGATTCAATAATCCAGAAAATAAATAAGTTATTAACTTTTTTTTTAAAATTCCCATGAAGATATAAACGTTACCTGGGCCATGATATGTAACAAGAGCTGAATTTTTCGCTAAATATATTTCTGTGGCGAACAAACAAACAAACAGAAACAACAGATTACAGTAACTTATCAGACGTCAAAGTAACCAAATATTACTGTTTGCTGCTCTCACGTATCACATGATATTTCATGCAAATGATAAATAAAAGGTGCATACTAAGTGTTTCTCTGGGATCTTAATTAATAATGTGGTATAGAAAGAATAAATAAATAAGTCAATAAATAAAGGTAATTAACAGACACTTGTTGGACATAAATGAAGACAGCAGACAAAAGAAAAGAAATACAAGTGATAGACTTACCAGTAATCGAGAAACCCGAAAACCATCCAAACGGCGCCATCGCCTTGCTGTAGAAGTAAAGCGTGCGTCCTTTCACGATTTACTTTCGTTGCAAGGTGATGACACCTTTTGACTGGTTCTCGGGTTTTTTGATTCCCGGTAAGCCGATCACTTATATTTCTTTTCTTTTGTCTGCTGTCTTCATTTATGTCCAACGAGTGTCTGTTAATTAATTACCTATATTTATTTATTGACTTATTTATTTATTACTCATGTGACTCAGGTTTCCTTCATAATGTATTAAATAAAGAACATAACCGTTCCTCCCACAAGACGTCGGAAGAGGTGGTTACGGTAGGGGGTTGCGAATTAGTAACTTACGATTGTCTGTAGACTATTGCTGAGAAGCGTAGTGAGGAACTGAAGTTTGCGCTCTCTAGCCAAATATGTGGCATTGGTTCTGTGAGGCCATGTTGCTGTAGGATTTCTGTGATGATTGTCTATCTGTCAGCCTCTTCCCCGTGCGCTGAAACCAGATCTTCTATTGTTGTAGGCGCGTAGTGGTAAATGATCGGGCTCCGTTTCTCATGAGACGGCCCAATCACATTATTTTCTGTTTCTCTATTTACTTGATGTAGTATGTAGTTCCTAACATTTTTCTGATCTTATCTTTTTTTCATTCTATCTCTCCCGGTGACCTTAATAAATTGTCTTTGCCCTCTTTGCAGAGCATAGGGTCACCACTGTAGGTGGTCTCCCTTGCATTAAGCCTGCACCAAGCATTCTCATGCTCTTCCAGTGGTTGTTTCAGTGGTTGTTTCAGTGGTTGTTTCAGTGGTTGTTTCAGTGGTTGTTTCAGTGGAAATTTGTTTTGCATGATGAGCTCCATGTACAACCTCATATTATTTGCCTTGTACGACATGCCTGAGATGCAGTTGTCTTATTGTTTCTTTGTCTTTTCAGAGATCCCCCCGGAAACTACAAGAGATCTGGTAACATTAATAGTTTCCTCAATCGTCTCATCTCACAAGATGTGATTTTCCCCTCCTGTGTTTTGATGAGGACCCATGATTGACACTGATAGCACAGAGTTGTTAAAAAATATACTATTTAAAGCCGTTTGTCGTTTAGTTTCCATACTGATACTCTTATGATTGATTAGTGGTGACATTTAGTTGGTAACTACGTTGGCATATTGATGTTGTGTGTGGGACTGATAGTACCAACATGTAAAAGACATTGATACAGAAACCGTCTTTGCAAAAGTGCCTCAGTGCTTTGATGCAGGCTTCCTGCATGGGGATGGGATGGGGGGGGGGGGGGGGGCGCTATGGCAGAAGATGCTAACTCTACAACATATGAGGGCGAACTAGTGAAGGATTGTAGAAAGCATCGTGTATTTCGTTGGATCATTTGCATGGGATATGCTGTTTACCGTTTCCAGACAGGCAAGCTAGACTGGTGGTCGAGTTGACGACCTTCTTTTCTGTGTTCGCTCCCACGGGGTGGGGTATGGCCCGTGTTCCTCCTGTGTTTCTTACACAAATCTGCTTCTCAATCTTCTCCGGCTGCGCCCTTATTTTCGTCGCCGTCCTCGTCGTTGCGGACTCTGCAGACAATCAGGTGAGTACGTTTCTTTATTTCTTCCCTTTTCTTCTGTCTTTTATTTTATTTTGTATAGTTTGTTTTTATTTTCGCCGTTATACTTTTTACACTCTTTGTCCTTCCCCTTAATTGTTCTGTTAGTTTTTTTTTTCTGTTTGTATTGTCCAGTGATCTTTCCTTGACTTCACTGGCAAGAAGAAAAAAAAACTTGAAATAAATAAAGCAAACCACATTTTGAAGTAGTGTATTATTATTTGTATCCGTAAATGTTAAGTAGTTTGTATTGCTCTTTATTTCGCGACTTGTAATTTATCTTCTAACAGAAACCCTATTTGGTTGTCTGACGAAACATTTTTAACATACTGATAATATTTTAACGATTCCTTGGACTGATTTCGTTTCACTTTTTATTTTCAAAGATAAACATAACCTTTCACTACTGTATTTTCTGTTCTGTCGCACCGAATCGTTCTCACCAATGAATGCAATTCTTCCTAAATTCTATGTTTCAGATAGCTTATACTTCGAAGTTGTCCATTCTCATCTTTTGCGCCTTTTGGTCTTATGAGTTTGTTCAATATAGGCTTCCTTATCTATGATAGCTTACATTCGTCCAGAGAGTTCCAGCTAACACCATAGCTGCCTACCACAGGGAAATGTGTTTACTGTAGTAGACGTTCAAGTAGAAGGTCATATATCAGTACGTATTCCGTGCTAGATTCTTGTAACTTAGCTATTCAAGTGCCCAGTCATTAATCAGCAGTCTCCACGCCGTGCGCCGTCTTCTTGGAGTACGCGAGATATGAAATACAGCGCCTGTTATAATGTTTGTGTTGACTGTTGTGCACAAAATGGAAACTTGGTCATTGCCTTTGTGGAAATGCGCCAAGCTATGTACATATACGCCATGTCGACATAGATAGACGGATGGGTAGATAGATGGGTGGGTAGATGGATGGGTGGTTGGGATAAGTGGAGTGAGTAATATTCCCCTCACTGCCTCTCTCTCTCTCTCTCTCTCTCTCTCTCTCTCTCACACTTATGAGCGAATATGCTAATATACACGAATATTTTAGTATCTTTGATCTGTTTTGCGTTTATGCAAAATAATAAAGAAGAATGGCAGTAAATGACTGAATGACGCCATTGTCAGCAATGAGATTTTGCTTTCCATTTTCGCTGATGGTGGTGTTGTGCGTTACTCGAACACAATATTTTATTGTATGTAGCATCTTTGGTTACGCTGCATTCTGTAACGTGTTTATCATCAGTGATTATTGCTGTAAATGTCGTGTCTCTGAAACATAAACTCTACTTTTCCCTCCCAACCCCTCCACGGATTCGTGATGAGTTTTTATTCATACAGCGTGTTCAATAATTTATAGATAACTGGCTTTAGTAGCCGAAATTAATTAACCTCACTAACAGCAACAAGAGGGAAGTAAGGCTTACAAAAATACAAACACAACACAAGTTATCCTGTCCACAAAATAATCATGGCTAACATGACAAGAACCACAAACCAGTAAGATAAAGGTAACAATACCCACTTAGCTGAAAAGAGACCACTCAGCACGTGAAACATCACGGACAAAGAAGGAGAAATCTGAGGCACACATAATTCATTTCAAAGATGCCAGCCAGAGAAAAGCAAAGTAACGAGAAATGGAGAATGAAGGAGGCTGGTGTAGCTGGTCATACAAGTTCAAACTGAATAAAAGGGAGCGTTTCTTATTGCATATGCGGAAGGATCGATCACAGACGACAAGGGAGTAGATTATTCATGCATAAGGATAGCCCGAAAAGAATGAACAAATTCTCTCTTTGTATGAATGTAGTGAGGGAATCACATAGAAAGTTGTTGTCTACTTTCTACGTTAAACAGTAACACGAGACTGAGGTTGCGACAAGTGTCAATAATATACTTCATAAGGACGAGAGATGTGAAGTTGGTTGATCAGTAACAGAGATGTAGGTAAAGAAGATGTGTATATAGGAAAAACCTCATCGACGGGGAACGCCGAGAAAGCAGAATTATTCTTGTCAGTATTATTAAAAAAAAACAAGAAAAAAAAACCAATATGAACATTCAACAACTTAAAATATTCATTATCATAAAAATTATATACAACAACAGTGAACATTTTCAATAATAATAATTATTCTTTTTTTTTATGTAAAACTTTTGCCTCGTCCTGTTCAACCTAGTCGGTTATATTAGGGCGCATGTCTAAATATAAAAGACTCCTAGGTCTGGAGTATCTAATAATAATTATTCAACTAAACTGGGTAAGGTCAAAGACTGTGGAATTGTACAGCATTTGTGGAAATATGTTAGCATTGTTCAGCAACGACGGAGATAAATCAGTACCCATCAACTCCCTATAAAGCCTAGGCCTTCAACAAATTCATGCTAAGCTTTCATGTCCTGTACCATTCGTTCTAACTGTTTCCATATCTTCTTTAATCCTGTCCTGTCTGTCTCCACTTTGTATCTCCGTGTTTTTTTTTTTTTTTCTCCCTTGCCCCTTCTAAACCATTTGAAAATAAAGTCCGTCCGTTCGTTCAATCTGTCACCCTGGGGTTTCCACAGCAACGTCTGCCTATAAAGCTATCAAAAGGTTTCCTCAATGTATGTATATGTACATATTTAATTACACTGGCAACGCTCAACTCCACTCAACAAAACTTAACGACACTGACTTGCTTCAAAACAAAGTAATGTTCAAAATTTTCATCGTTACAAAAAAACATTGTTCTTTCTTTTCTTTCGCCTTTTTCACGCCTTGGGATGTTTAGAGCCATCTCTGTAATGTTATATATATATATATATATATATATATATATATATATATATATATATATATATATATATATATATATATATATATACAGTAGAACTCCATTTATCCGAACCCCAATTATCCGAACATCCAATTATCCGAACACTTTTTCCAGAAAAAAAAAACAAAATCAATCGCCACCAGTCACGTTAGACTACATTTCTGAATCTTTTCATGCGGCACGTTTCAAATGTGTGCGAACAATTTGTAGAGGATGGGATGGGCTAATGGTCGGTCGCTTACGTACAGGAAGTCAGATCATAAAGTCAGTTAATATCTGGTTTACTAATCCAGTGTACGTGTGCGTTCTAGGCAGAACACTGGCTAAACAGACAGTTCAACTTAAAATAATTGTGTCTGCTACTACAGCAGAATAATTTTGGTGTACAAGTATTTCTCTGTGCGATATGGCATCTTCCAGTAGGCCTAAAGCATATAAAAGGAACCACAATGTTTTGTCAATTGAAAAGAAAACAGAAATTATCAAGAGACTAGGAAAAGGTGAAACTGTGTCTTCACTTGCGAGGATTTTCAATGTTGGGAAAGCTACCGTCTCTGACATGTCACGTAGGGTTTATATTCATTTAATTTCCTACATCTTCTTCCTATTCGTTCACCCAAATTCTCTCTTTTATTATCTCTGTATTTCATTTTTCCTGTATATTTTTCATCCATTCGTTTTGCGAATATTATTTTCATATAATTCGCAAACTTTACCTGTTTCTTTCTCAAAACTGAGAATCGCGCTAGGACGATATTACGTAGATGTCAGGGCTGCAGGGCGTCAGAAGGCGTGATAAGTCGGTTCGCTGAACACAGGACGTAGCAAATCGTCTTCATTCTCACCGAGCGCGCGAGCTTCTTCTCGGCATAAGTCCCGGTGAGGTGTGATACTTTACATCTGCACCGGTCAGTATCCAGACATTTGTCTGGAAAATCCCAAACTGACACGGCGCTCACTTGGGCCATGGTCAGCTGTAGCGTGAAAACTGCCCTGCAATGGAGTCAGGCTGTCTGGGATTTGAAACTGACACGCGTACATCGTGGTCAGTAGGTGACAGTTACGACACGCGTTAAGCGGACGTAAATGTTGGGAGTAGGGGAGATAATTTCGCTTGGCGAAATAAGTTTGGGCCCTTTGTCTGATTTTTAGATA
This sequence comes from Oreohelix idahoensis, assembly GCA_024509875.1. Lineage (NCBI taxonomy): Eukaryota > Metazoa > Mollusca > Gastropoda > Stylommatophora > Oreohelicidae > Oreohelix > Oreohelix idahoensis. Next base: position 607,833 of record JAMPIV010018340.1, on the reverse strand, counting down.
TTGGCCAAGTTTGAAACTTTAATTTCATTCTCGCTCATAGACTCCACAGTAGATAGGTCGCTCGAAAACAGAATAGCTGTTAGCGAAGATCTCAGTTTGTTTCGGCAATTTGTCGAACTTCTAGACTTCCAGAAATATTTTCAGCATTTTTATTCTTAAGTTGTGCGACTACCTGTAATTCTGTGGTTGAGGTAATCAATATGATAGATATATAGATTTTGTGAGTGTTAAAGTGTTAAATCGCTTAATTCATTTTAATCTATTTCTTTAGCGCAGAAGAGAAATAAAGTGGTAGGCTATTATATTTTCTAGGGAAGCATTCAGTGGAAAGCAGAATAAAAATTAAAATTTCTAGCTTATAACGGCAATTGTAGCTATTTATAAATTTAATTTAACTGCTAATACTCAGTCGAGTGTATTTTTCTAAACTAACGTATAAACTCTAGAATCCAGCCTCATGAATGGTGACGGAATACGCACGTGTTCTTAATTTATGAGGATTGCTGATTTTTAAATATAACTTACGTCACGGGAAGTTTAAATGATAAGCAAAGCTCTCTGCTTGCAAGTTTAAATGTAAGTTTTAACCAGTACAGATTCTGTTTGTTATATTATATGTGTTATTTTTCCTCCACACAGTGAAAGTTTTGGGGTGACCCTAACTTTACCAGCACCTAGTAGTAGTTTCCATACTTGTGAAGAAATAGACAGTCCTTATTTTGAACCACGTGGGTTTTCTCAAGTAACACTGATCTGACGGTGCAAGTTAGACAGAAATACTAATATCCCTATAACGGGTTTTCAAAGACTGTAATGATAAATACTGGACCTTGGAGCCAGCACTTAATTTCTTCTAGAAACTCTATATAATTTGCTGCCTGGTGGCGTGAATATTAACAATCATTTCCCGACTAGATTATATCTTGTGGACAAATCTGTGGTGTGACTAAAGTGAATCCTATACTGAGGGAAGGCACCGACCTGACATTCATCATTTTTTAGAAACCTACGCTATTGACACTGTGCTCTGCTAACTCCCGCGCCTGGAATAATTGTTAGGTGACTTAATCAGACATTTGAACAAATTTGCATACCCAAGTAGTCGTTCCCGGAGACTCCAAGTTAAATACGTCTTTTGGAACTGGGGACTTCTTGGCAGAAGACTGCATTTTTTGAGTCTGTGTGAAAATCTAAAATCAATGTGTTCCAAGAGGCAGCAAGCAAAGTCGTGAGTACAAGTATGAGAAGCCATGGCGGAATGAATGAGTGTACGCTGGTTTGAGTGATATTTTTCACTATTTTATCTTTGACACCCTGTTGCTGTCCTAATTTTTTTTTCAATCTGCATAATTTGTTGCTAAGGCTAGAGTTCTTGTGTTTTGTCTTAGGTTAAATCAGATTTTTTTCAAACTCTGTGTATATAATTACGAGATAAAACAAAGACAACTCTTAGACTCAAACTCTATGTATCTGTGACTCGGGCGCCATCATCTGTTCTCTTAACGGGGCCGGGCTAAACCTAGAGTTAACACTATAACGGGGCTATCATCCTTGCAACATTTCCTTGATTTTTTATGACTATGTGTATATGTATTTTCCTTGATGTACTTTCTTTGATGTTGTGAGCCGATTTTTCCTGATATTAAAATCGCTCTTGAACTAAATAATCGTGTTTGGTCAGCTCGTTCTAGATAATATATATATCATTGTTATAGTTTTCCCACGTCTGTGTGTTTACCTGTCGTCACGTGTATGTGCGTGCCTGTGAGTGATAGAAATATACGTAATATGTATATTGGTGTAGTCTGTCTGACGCTGTAACAACTGTTGTAGAAGATAGGTGAGAGAGAGAAGAATTCTTTTCGCTTTCAGAGACAGCCACTATATCAAAATCTATCATCTCACGTGTGTGGAAATTCTATTACCTTTCACTAACTCTCACTGAGTCTATCACCTATTCAAACCTATTCAGAAGGGACCAAACCTAGTCTTAATTCTCCTATCGGAAATCTACGACAAATGGGGACTCGTTTCCGGTCTTTGAACTTAGAATAGGAAGACGAGTACGACAAACGTGGACTCGTCTATCTGGATTTTGTACTTAAGATTCTGTATTCTGATATAGAGTAAGAGTGTGATGTCTTGTGACGGTGTATCTTTTTAAAAAAATTACCCCCTAGACTAGCGATCTGTTTACGGGCGTGCTGACCACACAAACTAATAAGTTTTTTTTTCCACAGCATCTTTGAATAATATACATTTTGGTTACAGGTTGATTTTGTCGGGATATATGTTAACTGCTGATTGTAATACTAAATGCTGGTAAAGTGGTGAGTGTATAACATTCACTGGGTACTGAGGCAGAACGGCGTTTGAACTAAGTTAAGGAGTGTGTTTCGGACTTTTTGTCCAGATTAATTCCCTCCCTTACCCGATCTGACTTCAGGGGCGAACTTATAGTGGATTTTTAAAAATTAAGGGATTATTTTTCTCTTTAATGTTTGCTATATTCTTTTGCTTTTCCACTGTAGCAACTTATTTTTCAGAAGTTATCTTAACTACCATTTAGTTGGCGTAGTCGTGTTTTGCATTAAGTGCTTTATTGCCGATAATAGCAGCGATAGTTAGATTTTACTTTGGAGGAGGTATCCCAGGGTTAAGGATATCATCTTTTGAATTTTTGGTTTTTTTTTCTCGTAAGTGGTAGGAACCAGGTTATTCTTTTTCCTATTTTCTATCTCCACGTGTCTCAGTCACTGACATAATATGGCCGAGAGGGCAAAGCTTAGACAACTCCTCAGGGACGAAGCGAGAGAGGAGGGACTGGAAGGAGAGGAAGCGAAAGCTTTTGTCAGAGACGAACTGGAGAGATATGATGCGGAGAGGAAAGCAGCTGAAGCTTTACAGCAGAAGAAGATGGATGAAGAAATGGAAATTCGCAGGGCGAACGAACGAGAGAAGGAAAGACAGCAGGAGGAAAGAGAGAAGGAGAGACAGCACGAGAAGGAGAGGGAACAGAGACAGCACGAGTTGGCGCTTAAAACTCTTGAGTTCCAAAGTCGTGGTGCTGCCTCTACCTCCAGCAATGGAGAGTCTTCTCCTCATTCTTCCTTAACTGACCCTGCTAACACTCAATCTCTTCAACTAAATGCTATGTCTTTCACTCTTGAATCTTTTCCTTGTCCAATGAGAAGATTGACACATGGTTAGAAAAATTTGAGAAAATTGCAACTCTGTACGGGTTAGAGAGGTCGCGTTGGAATATGAAACTTTCCCAGGCCCTAAAAGGTTCTGCTTATGATGTTTATTCTAAGCTGGAAAGTAGCCAACAAGACGACTACGATGTGTTGAAGAAAGCGTTACTGGAGCGCTTTGAAATGAACGCTCGCAAGTTTTTGCAACTGTTTCGCAACAGCCGGAAAGAGAATTCTGAAACTTTTCACCAGTTCTCATCTCGTCTTAAGGGATATCTAACAAAGTGCCTTGAGCTTTCGCAGCTCCCCTCTACCTATGAAGGTCTTGAGGAACTTGTTCTAACTGAACAAATAAAGAACACTTTGTCTGCTGATACCCGGAGATTTCTCGCTGAGCAGGGGGCAGAAAAACTTGAAGACATTTTGGAAAAGTCTGAGCGTTATCACAATGCGCTGGCTGAACTACCGGCCACAAAGCGGAAACCGACAGAGGAGCATTTTCGAAAACATAACCTAGAGCAATCTTCTCAGGCTTCTAACCAAAACAACCACAGAGAAACTGGACCTCAAAACCCCCCTCCTGAAAAATCCAAGTTCTACAAGAACAAGTACCCCAACCACCCCAAACAGTCTGATCAACCCGACCGCCCTACATGGCAGCGTAGCCAGAAAGGACAAGGTGGCAAAGGGAGAACCCCTGAGCACGGGACATATGATCAGACCGAGCACACCGAGCCGAAACGCATCGGATGCTTATTGACAGTCTCGCAAGGCGGAATTATTGACAGTGATTCCCAACCTGTTGGGGATAGACCCTCAACGCGAGGTACTGTTACTTTGAACGGTTCTCAAACTTCTTGCTTATTTGACACGGGGCTTTCTTATGATTGCATTGTTGCCAGGAACCTGGTCAAACCCGGTCAAGAGACAGCAGAGACCGTCCAACTTTGTGGAGTTCGTAAGAGTGAGGCACCTACAGCGCTTCCCATCGCATTGGTGGAGATACACTCTGACTTTGTCAGAGGCGTGATCAAAGCGGCTGTTATGGATGATCCCATCTACCCAGTCATACTTGGCGGGAGATACGTGTGTATTGGGAAACCGGAAGAGCCGATTGTGGCAGCGGTAACTACAAGAGGGCAAACCAAGAAGGAACGGGAGCCTGCGCCTAATTTGTTACCTATGGAACTTAAAGAAGCGCAATACAAGGACCCTACCTTGGCACCCTGCTTTAGGAAACTGCCCATGGCGAAGGAACCAAAACAGCACGGGGACATTTTTTCTGAGGACGGCGTACTTTATCGGAGAACGGGCAAGCCTGAGCAAGGTTACAACCAGCTCCTAGTACCGAAACAGTACAGAAGCCAAATCCTAGAAATGGGGCACTCTCTTCCCTTTAGCGGACACATGGGACAGAACGCCACAAACCAACGTATAACCACTCATTATTGGTGGCCAGGAGTAAACACTGATATTATCAGGTACGTCAAATCCTGTGCCCAGTGCCAACGGGTACCACCCAAGCAACGGACACCCCCAGTCCACATGGGTGAAATGCCAATAATGGGAACACCATTCGAACGGGTAGTGATCGACATTTTAGGGCCTTTCGAAAGGACTAAAAGAAGGAACAGGTTTATCCTGACCTTAGTCGATACATGCACTTTATGGGCGGAAGCTATCCCGCTAACATGCGCAGATGCCAAGCATGTCGCAGAAGCCCTCGTGCAGATTTTCACTCGGTTGGGATTCCCTCAGCAAGTGTTGACGGATAATGGATCTCCATACCGAAACCTGTTGATGGATGAGATCGTTAAGATCTTGAGGACCCAGCACATCCACACTAAGCCATATACTCCGGCCGGAAATGGGCTCGTGGAACGTGCTAATGGAAACCTCACCATGATGCTAAGTAAGCTGGCACAAGTGAAACCTGAAGATTGGGATCTCTGTATTCCTGCAGCATTATTTGGCTACAGAGAATCTCCTCATACTTCCACAGGATTTCCGCCAGCTACACTCTTATTTGGCAGACCCATTAAGGGCCCGCTTGAAGCCTTACTTCAGTCTCTGACAGACGAGAAGGCGGATGAGACAGTCGTCTCAGCAAGTAAATATGTGTCGGTTTTAAAGGAAAGGTTGAAACTAGGGTGGGACCTAGCAACGACTAACTTTAAGCGAGCTCGCACAAAGCACGCTAACCGATACAGGAAAGTCGCGGAAGAGAGAGAACTGGAAGCAGGAGAGAAAGTTTTGGTGTTACTCCCTACTGAGAACAACCAACTGAAGATCGGATGGCAAGGGCCGTTTACCGTCCTGAAAAAGATTTCTAAGGCTAACTACCAGATCTCTATTGAAGGAAAGGAGAAGGTTTTCCATTTAAATCTCTTAAAGAGATACTTGGAAAAACCAGTGCCAACCTCCGACCATCTCCTGACGATCGCCAAAACTGACGAAGATGATGATAGTGGCAGGGATATTCCACCGCTATCACAGGAAATCTTTCAAAAATGTCAGAAGCGGCGACGCTCTTTCAAGCGCGCATGGGAGACATTCCGGGGGAAGGAAACTTTGAGGAGTGGACTTGAGTAGGAATTGGACAGAGATGGAGGGGGAAGATGAGAGGGAAGAGGACAGACACCCCGAAGCTACGGTTATAGGAAATTAAACTCCATAACGTAGACATGGAGTGCTTCCATATCTTAAAGGGGGGAGGCTCTGTCACGTAGGGTTTATATTCATTTAATTTCCTACATCTTCTTCCTATTCGTTCACCCAAATTCTCTCTTTTATTATCTCTGTATTTCATTTTTTCCTGTATATTTTTCATCCATTCGTTTTGCGAATATTATTTTCATATAATTCGCAAACTTTACCTGTTTCTTTCTCAAAACTGAGAATCGCGCTAGGACGATATTACGTAGATGTCAGGGCTGCAGGGCGTCAGAAGGCGTGATAAGTCGGTTCGCTGAACACAGGACGTAGCAAATCGTCTACATTCTCACCGAGCGCGCGAGCTTCTTCTCGGCATAAGTCCCGGTGAGGTGTGATACTTTACATCTGCACCGGTCAGTATCCAGACATTTGTCTGGAAAATCCCAAACTGACACGGCGCTCACTTGGGCCATGGTCAGCTGTAGTGTGAAAACTGCCCTGCAATGGAGTCAGGCTGTCTGGGATTTGAAACTGACACGCGTACATCGTGGTCAGTAGGTGACAGTTACGACACGCGTTAAGCGGACGTAAATGTTGGGAGTAGGGGAGATAATTTCGCTTGGCGAAATAAGTTTGGGCCCTTTGTCTGATTTTAGATATTGGCCAAGTTTGAAACTTTAATTTCATTCTCGCTCATAGACTCCACAGTAGATAGGTCGCTCGAAAACAGAATAGCTGTTAGCGAAGATCTCAGTTTGTTTCGGCAATTTGTCGAACTTCTAGACTTCCAGAAATATTTTCAGCATTTTTATTCTTAAGTTGTGCGACTACCTGTAATTCTGTGGTTGAGGTAATTAATATGATAGATATATAGATTTTGTGAGTGTTAAAGTGTTAAATCGCTTAATTCATTTTAATCTATTTCTTTAGCGCAGAAGAGAAATAAAGTGGTAGGCTATTATATTTTCTAGGGAAGCATTCAGTGGAAAGCAGAATAAAATTTAAAATTTCTAGCTTATAACGGCAATTGTAACTATTTATAAATTTAATTTAACTGCTAATACTCAGTCGAGTGTATTTTTCTAAACTAACGTATAAACTCTAGAATCCAGCCTCATGAATGGTGACGGAATACGCACGTGTTCTTAATTTATGAGGATTGCTGATTTTTAAATATAACTTACGTCACGGGAAGTTTAAATGATAAGCAAAGCTCTCTGCTTGCAAGTTTAAATGTAAGTTTTAACCAGTACAGATTCTGTTTATTATATTATATGTGTTATTTTTCCTCCACACAGTGAAAAGTTTTGGGGTGACCCTAACTTTACCAGCACCTAGTAGTAGTTTCCATACTTGTGAAGAAATAGACAGTCCTTATTTTGAACCACGTGGGTTTTCTCAAGTAACACTGATCTGACGGTGCAAGTTAGACAGAAATACTAATATCCCTATAACGGGTTTTCAAAGACTGTAATGATAAATACTGGACCTTGGAGCCAGCACTTAATTTCTTCTAGAAACTCTATATAATTTGCTGCCTGGTGGCGTGAATATTAACAATCATTTCCCGACTAGATTATATCTTGTGGACAAATCTGTGGTGTGACTAAAGTGAATCCTATACTGAGGGAAGGCACCGACCTGACATTCATCATTTTTTAGAAACCTACGCTATTGACACTGTGCTCTGCTAACTCCCGCGCCTGGAATAATTGTTAGGTGACTTAATCAGACATTTGAACAAATTTGCATACCCAAGTAGTCGTTCCCGGGACTCCAAGTTAAATACGTCTTTTGGAACTGGGGACTTCTTGGCAGAAGACTGCATTTTTTGAGTCTGTGTGAAAATCTAAAATCAATGTGTTCCAAGAGGCAGCAAGCAAAGTCGTGAGTACAAGTATGAGAAGCCATGGCGGAATGAATGAGTGTACGCTGGTTTGAGTGATATTTTTCACTATTTTATCTTTGACACCCTGTTGCTGTC